>BJBW01021397.1:0-13605 GCA_004320125.1 Scolopax mira
GAGGGGCCTGGAGCATCTCCCTGATGAGGACAGGCTGAGGGACTTGGGTTTTTTTGTCTGGAGAAGAGAAGGCTGAGGGGGATCTGATCAATGCTTCTAAATACTTAAGGGGAAGGTGTCAGGAGGATGGGGCTGGTCTTTTTTCAGTGGTGCCCAGTGGGACCAGGTGCCCAGGGCCAGGACAAGAGGAAATGGGCACAAACCTGAATATAAGAAGTTCCACCTAAACATGAGGAAGATCATTCCCGAACCCTCAGCCACTGCCCTCCTTCCCCTGCAATCCCTCTCCCTCCTACCAACGCTGGGGATAATGGATCTCACGGTGTAGTTTGAGACCCATCTTCCAAATCCTAAAGACAAAAAAGCTTTCCCGAGCAGTTATCCTGCTGCTCTATTTATAACTGAGCCGGTGTTGCCTCTGCCATGAGAATCCTGATTTCTGTCCAGCCCGATGCCACTCGGAGGCAGCGCTGTTCCTCCAGCAGCTGCCCTGCCAGGCTCTGCCTCCCCGCTCGGCTTGTCCCTTTGAAAAATGGCAAGGAGAGTCCCTTTGTTCTGCCAGAACGCACCCAGGAGATTTGGTCTCGGCCTCTGGAGATGCTGGGGGGAGCCTGTGTGGGGCAGCGGAGGGGGGACGGAGGGAGGTCAGGGCAGCACGTCCCCCGCTGTGGGTTTGCGAGCCCCTGGTTGGTTGGTGCCTCCAAGGCTTCACTTGGGTGACAGCAGGAATGTGGCCAGTCCCCCGATGAGGCAAAGCAGGATGGGGCTGGGGGGGAACCACACGGACCTGGGTGCTGCTGTGGGGGTGCTGCACCAGCTTATTTTGGAGACTTGAGTGAATCAGAGTCACCCCCCCCCTCTCGCAGGTCAGTGTGGGGGCTGATGGTGCTCCTGGCCAAGGCACTGGTGGGGATGGCCCCTGCTTGGTCCCCGTCCTGCTGAGATGCCCGTCCACGGTCTCAGTCCTTGCTCTCACAGTGGTGTGTGAAACCCCTCCGTGTGGCTCTCAGCTGGGTGCCAGTCACCCCAGTGCTCCGCTCCCCTGGGGACGGGCAGGCACCTGCACTAGGTGGAGGCAAAGGAAGCTGAAGCATGAATCCAACGGGAAGACAGACGGACTTCCAGGCTTGACTGGATGACTCTGGAGCATCACCGACTGCAGGACACTCCCCAAACCTTCCCCTCACCACCCCCTTTTTCTGCCACGGCACGGGGAGCGTTGCATGCACCCATACCATCATGAAATAACTTCAAAACAATGATGATGACTTGGATGACGGGATGGACTAACGGCCTTACATCTGTCAGGGCGTTCCTATGCTGCACAGCCAGAAAAGCCTTGAGGTCTGCAAAGGATCTTGCTTTTGCTACTTGTTTTAGACAGAAATAAAGCAGGAACAGGTGGCCACGCATGAGCCTTTGGTTTGACAGCCTGGTGGCTCTACCAATGTCTTCATCCTTCACTGAAGCTGTATATTGAGCTGGGAGAACTGAGGTCTAAGCATCTCCTCCTCCATCTCCGCAGCAGGAGTGGCGAGAGCCTCTAGTAAAGCCGAGGCCATTCAACCCCAAAACGTCCACCGAAGTGACAGCTCGTATTGACACAGCCCGTGCTGACCCCCCCTGCTTTGAGCAGCAGCATCCCTAGGACACGGGCAGGCTGTCCCTGCTGTGCGGGGCTGATGTGGGCTTCAGTCTGAGCGTGTGGCTGCAGATGCCCTTCCTGGTGTCACGCGTGGGCTCTCAAGCCTGGGTCTGCGAGGTGGAAACACGAAATGGCTGGAGAGCAGCTGAGGCAGAGCCCTGAAGTGACCTCCAGCCACAAAGCCACCCAAGTGACACCGGGGCAGCAGCTGGGGCCTCTGGGCTATGGGTTGCTTCTTTTCTTCTCTGCTTTGCCTAAAATTAAACGTGCTCTCAAAGATGCATGGGGATGCAATGGGGAGGGGGGGGGTCCCTCTGGGAGCCAGTTCTCCCCTTGCTTGAGCATTAGCTGCTTCCCAGGGTTTTGGGGTCGCAGGGCTGGTGCTGCCGGGCTCAAGCTGAGATAAAGCAGTGTTGGGTTTGGCCTGCAGTGGTGGCTTTGGTTGCCTGTCCTGCCAGCCCACTGAGAGGACACAGGGCAGGGGGACGACAGCAGGGCACGTGCAAACAAGGAACCTCACGGCGTGGGGGGGCTTCTCGGGGAGGCTGCATCCATCGTCAGATTCATTCACCCGCCTGGGGGACCCGCTTCATTTCCCTGATGCTCCTTGCAACAGCAAACGGCTACTTGGTGCTTCCCCTCTCACACAGCCTTGCAGAGGAACGGCAGAGGGGGGGGCTGCAGGGCAGGGGAGGGGGCTGCAGGCAGGGCAGGGGGGAGCAGGGAGCTCACAGGGGGTGTTTCTGTAGCATCTGCCACACGCCAGCCTCACCCCACTGCCCGGAGCCAGGCAAAGGCTCGGAGCACGGGAACGAACACAGGCCCTTCCCTTCAGCCAAAGGCAGATCAGGAGAGAGGAAAAAGCCTGGTGGCACAGCCTGCCTTTCTCTGCCAGATCTGGTGAGCTTTGCTAGCCACCAGTGAGGTTTGCTAGCCACCAGCGAGGTCAGGGCATGCATGGCATGTCTGTCCTCGGCAGCAGCCCCGTGCACTCTCTCCATCACATCAAGACCTGCTCTTGCTCCGTGCAGGGACACAGCCCTGGTGCTGGGCATTGAAGCCAACGAAGCCCTTGGCAGGAGGGAGGGAGGGAGGGGGGATGATACAGGGGCAGGTGGCCACGGTGGCACAGCGTTGGGGCGACGACGGGGATGAAGGCAGAGGGGCTGCGGGGCCGTGCTGGGAGGCAGGAGAAGGATGGAGGAGGAAGAGCGGCGCTTCCTCGCAGGCGCCGAGTTCTCTGCTCATCAGCAGCATTGTTCCTCTCCCATTTATCTTTACAGCTGGCTGCTCCCCGCACGGAGGACGAGAACGGCAGTTACTGGGAGAAGCAGCCTTCCTGCCAGCCCCTGGCACCAGCCATGGGACCATCCTCATGAGTCTTCCTGCTGCAGATGCCCCCCTTGGGGCAACCGTGGGGTTTGGGGAAAGGTCGAAATGCAGGACTCGGCAGATAAAACCCCCCAAACCCCAGACCTCGGGCAGGATTGTGCCTCTGAGCTCCACAACAGGGCATTTCAGCTGCCCGGGCCCCTTTTTCTCTTCCCCTGCTGAGGGCTGAGCATCCACTTTCCCACGAGGGGTGGTTTCATCCCACCAAGCCTCGCCGCCAGGAAGCACATGTTGCTGCTGTATTTACCGGTCCCACGTCCTTTGCAGCAGCCATTTGCAGGCTGCAGGGCTACCCAGAGTGCAGACGTATCCTTGCCAGCAGACAGAAAATTTCCTGTTCCTGGAAGCATTTGTGTGGAGAGGCAATTTATTTCTCACGTGTCTTCCTGGCTAGAGCAGTTTAGGGTGGCTTTTGCTGTGCTCTCACTGCCAGGGAGAGCTGCAGGCAGCGGGGAGGACAACAGAAAACTTATTCATGTTGACGGACGCGATAAGAGAATTACACTCACTTCAGGCAGGACAAGCCAGTTCCTCATCTTGCTTTTTATCAGTGCCAGGGTGTCCACTACAGCTCTTCTTCTGGGCTGATAGCACCGGGGGAGCAGAAGCTCTGCCCTGCAGCTGGTGCCCTCCTCTCCGAGCATTAAGCATCACCTATTGTAGAAACTTCCCCGGTTCTTCCAAGTCCCATTTGCCACCTCAAGCGTGTTCCTGAAACCCACTTTGGAAATGCCTGTGGCAAAAAAGCCCTCGCTGAAGGTTGGGGAGCAAGTGGTCACCACGGAGGTGGGCAGGAGCCGGGTGTGTAGGTGTTGCCCATCCCAGACGCTGCCCGGCTGTTGAGAACCCGCTGGGGAGGTGATGCTGAGCAGGAGCTGAGGTGTCCTCAGTGCCTTCGTGCAGGGGGGAGGGATGCCCCCAGGCACAGCCGGTTCCGTGGCATGGTCCCTTTGGGGGGACGTCTGGAAACGCTCAGGGGCAAAGCCTGTGTTCAGCCATGAGATGGCATCTTGGGGAACAGGCTCACCAACCCCAAATCCCAGCTTTTATCCCATATCCCGGTGCTGCTGCCCCAGAGGAGCCTGCAGCACCCCAAGTTTCCAGGAAAGCCACTGGGTCTCCACAGAAAGCTTTGGGCAGGACTATGGGGTGTTGCTGAGCCCTGCCCTGAGCACTACCATCCCGATGGCTTGTCCCCTCCGGGTCCCTGCTCTGCCTGACGCCAGGCTGGGAAGTGGCCATCCTCTGGGATGAAAGTGGCTGCAGATGAGCCCTGTCCTCCCCACCTGGGTCCCCACCACTTCTCCTTCTCGGGGCAGTGACCCCCTGGCTCTGAGCTGGCAGCTGCGGCCCCCAGGGATGGGCGACCCCCAAAGCACCAGTGCCTGGCACCAAGGACCAGCTGGGGACCCGTAGCAACACAGGCCAGGGAAGGAGGAGGCTGAAAATAAAAAAAAAGCTTCAGAAAAGAATGACAGGAATTATTTCGGGGCTGGAACAACCTGCCTCACACTGAGCGAGTGAAGAAGCCAATCTGTTTAGTTTATCTAAGGGAAAGTTAAGAGGGAACTTAGATGCATCTATAAATACCTACGTGTTGGGAACATTTCTGATTGCTACAGTCCTTTATCCTAGCAAACAAAGGCAGCAAAATTTCCTGGGGCTGGCAGCTAAAGTGGGAGAAATCCAGGCTAACAGCAAAGTGCAGGTTTTGAATGGGAAGGATAAATAACCATCAGGGCAGGGACACAGCAGATTCCCCATCACACAAAGTCTGAAAATCAAAGCTGGGTGGCTGCTGCTAAAGGAGCCATCGCAACTCAGCCCTCGGCCAGACAACTGGGGCTGGACGCGAGAGCTGCTACCCTCCACGGGCCAGTTTGGATGAAAACCCCTTAAAATCTGACTCTTCCCGAGTGATCAGGCTCTCACCCCTCGTGGGTTTTGCCCCATGACTCCCCCATCTGTGGTCGCAGTTCCCTCCTACTGGCGAACAGAGACAGACAGCCAAGCTCATCCTCCCGTCGCGTTCAGAAAACCACCACCCCGCCCTTCCAAAACGGGTAAAGATTTGGTGAATGTTTGAAAACAGAGAGAGTAGCAGGAAGAAAAGGAGAAATTAAACAGTAAGGAGAAAAAAATGGGGCGTTACCCATTTTATTGCAGTCCAGGATAAGAAGGGAAACATTTAAAAAGGAGAGAAAAGAAGCAGAGAATGCAATTTTCGCATTTAGAATATTTTGAAAAAGACTTTGACTTAGCAAAGAAGTGTTATTTCAAACTATGCCAAGGAAATCAACACCTTCATATCATCTTAAATCTGCGGTGAGCTCCATCCATCCTGGCCACTTCACCCCTCCCAAAAGTGCATTTTGCCCTTCCCTCGTTCCTAAAACCCCCTCAAATGCACAGCCCAAACGATGCACTCGCCCCAGGAGGAAGCTGAGATTTATGATGCGCATCCAAATAAACGGCGTTTCCAGGTAAATAAGACAGCAGAGCAAAGCTCCCGGTTAAGCTGAGGAATGGACCTGCCATTTAAGAGCTCAGAGGGAAAAAAAAAAAAAACAAAAAAGGGAAATCTGCAACGTGGGAGTGTGCCAACCAGCGCTGGGGGGGCGAGAGGGATGAGGCTGGGAGGATTTCCAACTCCACGCAGCCTCCTTATTCCCAGCCCCGAGGGCTGACACCCGGCCATGACAAATGCTAAAGCGAGGGGGCCATTCGGGTGGCACCCCAGCCCCCCGGCCCAGGTGACTGCTAGATTTCCCTGAGCATCCCCCCGAATAGCCACGGGGAAACACTGCCAGCCCCCAGGGGAGAAAAACACCTCCCCGCGGTGCTACGGGCGCAGGGTCCCGGGGGTGTCCCCTCAGTGCCAGCCGCCGGCCGGGCTGGCCGGGGAGGGGGTGGCGTGGGGCGCACGGAGGCTCACCTGGGGCAGGGCGCTGCGAGAGCCGAGCACCAGGCTGCAGACGCTGGCCGGTGCCTCCGTCCTGCGGGCCGTCACCCTCACCAGCCGCGGCGGCGTCCCCGGTGCCCCGTCCCCAGCCCCCGGGCGATGCCTCCGCTCACCAGCCCGGGATGGATCCTGAAACGAGACGGGGGGGGACGTGCGGACAGGGCAGGCCAGCTTGCCTCCAGGCCTCCCGACTGCTTCCGGATGGGCCAAAATGAGCTTTGCCCCACATGGGGGGCTCGTACAGCCCTTGGGGAGCCTCCCGTGGGCAGCGGGGGGCACGGTGGGGGATGGTGGAGGCTTGTAACGGGGGACTCCAGGGCTGCCCCGCTGCCAACTGGGGGCATCTCCCTGTTGCATTTCACATTTCAGCAACGCAAGAGGCCCGAAACACACTTTTTGGAGAAGAGGAGGAGAGGTTTGATGGCGTCGATGGGCTTGGGCTGTGTTCGGTGCAGGGAAGCCCCAAGATGGGCTGCTTTGCTCGTCCCCCCTGGGAGCAGGAGCACCTCTCATGCCAGCTGCACCAGGCCCACGGCTGCTTCCCAACTTGCTTCCACATTGATTTTTAAACGTCCTTACTGACTGTCACACCTCCTTGGGGGCCCACAGGCTGGCTTGGTCACAGAGACCAGTCGCTGTTGTCAGCAATGCTCGCCAGAGGGTGGATCAAAGCTACAGGAGACCCCAAAAAACTAAAGTGGGGTCCCAATGAACTATGGTAAAACATCACTAAAAATATGTTTATAAACAGCAGACTAGATCTGCAGGTTTGCCTTTAAATAGAGGGACTGTCGGTGTGAAGGGGGTCAAGGGAAAATGGGACTAAAATGGTTCCTGAGTCAGAGGGACAGAGCTATCTCCTGCATTGATTGTGGGCAGCTTTGTCCCCCCTGTTCTTGGTCATCCAGCTCCTCTGAAGTGTTCCTCCTTCGGTGACATCGTTCAGCTCCATCGTCCCCATGTGCCAGCCAAATTTGGTGTCCACACAGGTCCACACGGGTGAAGCCAGTTCAGCCCGTGAGGCAGAAACACGGTGTTTAACCCATGGGATGATTTCACTGCAAGGAGGAATCTCTGAATTTCTGCACAAATGTTTCCCCCAGGACCCCCAGTTCAGGGGATCCCACAGCATCCCTTGGCAGGGCAGGAGGCAGCGAGAGGGGGACGGGAAGAGGGTCTGCAAAGGCACGAGGCAGATTTATTTACCTTGGTGCCTTTGAAATAACCAAGACCTACTGCTCAACTGCTGCCTCCCCACCTGGTGCCGTGTCTTTTAAAAGGCTGTTGAAAATTGAAAAGAATGCAAATAAGAGAGACAGAAATTATCTGAGAGCTGGGGAAAAAAAAAAAATCCTGAATAGGGAAACTTAAAAGACTCAACCTACTTCACTTATCAAAAGCAGCCTGCGAGGTGGCTAGATCAGAGAGCCGAAAGGTCTCTGTGGGAGACAGCATCAGATGGAGCAACTAATCCAGCTGCAACAGCAGAGCAGGAACCAGAGCTGAAGCAGAAGCTATTTGCATTAGGAGTAATTCAATTAACACTTGTGAACCAGAGAAGTTGTCTCATTAAGGAGACAAGCTTTGACAGGGGAGGTGTGGAAACGCTCTGGGCGGGAGCTGGCTGGGCTGTGGTGGCCAGCAGCCTCCCGTGCCCCTTGCCTCCCGCTTGGTGCAGGGTCTGGCCCCGGAGCGTGGTGCCAGAGAGGCTCTTACCTCGGGGAGGTTTTGGGGCTCTCTGGGTGCCACCGTGGAGCTGGGCTCGCTGGCCCCACGCTGCTGCCTGGCTGTGCCACCACGGGTGTCCGGGCTGGGAGGCTGCAGGGGCGCGGAGCGCAGCGTGAAATCGTAGAATTCATGAATATCTGCAAAACAGGAGGAGAAACATCCACAGGACCGGGGAGGCAGCCCGATGCCAGTGTCCTGCTCCATGGGGTGCACCACCCGTGCCCACCCGCTCCGCCCCAGCCAAGGTCCAAGCCGTCTGTGTCACCCCGAGGCGATGAGCTGGGGCAGGGCTCTGCTGTCTGCCTGCCCCCCCCCCCCGACCCCCCCTTGCAAGACAAGAGGTGCAATGGGGTGCCTGGCTCAGTACACGGTGCCAGCCACGGGCATTTCCATGAAAGCAATGACCACACGCTTCATGGGGACCAAGAGCAAACCGTCCTCAGCAATATCAGTCATAAACCCACCCCAGCCCCACTCTCCTGCAGGCTGGGCCAGCCCCATAGGTGGTCCCGTATCCATTCTGCTTGGAGAAGCCTCCTGTGCCAGGCAGCCCCTGCCTGTCCTGGTGCTGCCAGGCTTTTCCCTCTCCATCGCCCCTGGCCTGCAGAGGGGCTCCTTTCCCACGGGGACAGGCAGAGAGGGCACAGAGCACCAGGACAGCAGGCTCTCAGCAAGCCCTAAAGCTGATGGCCACAGCTGTGTTATCCCCAGCTCCTTCCATGATGAATTCCCTCTTCCCACCTGGCACGATGCTCCCTGTGCTCTGCCACAACCAGAGGCCGGGTACCTCCACTCTGGGCTCCGAGGACCTGGATCTGCTGCTGTCAGTCCCAGTGGCTCCTCCGGGGAGAGAGGTGTGAGAATGGGGTGTCCCAGGGGCAGATACAGGGTGACCAGTAGGACCTGACAGCAGCTGCTGGTCGGGTGCATCCCCAGAGGGGCCGTGGGAGCCCAGACTCTCTCCTACCCTTACCAGGAGCATTTTACCCCCTCTCAATCACACACGGAGGATTGCAGGGAGCAGGAGGGCTGCACTGGGCTTTGCTCCTCACTAAGGAAGCCCCCACTGCTGTGCACCCCCCCAGCTCATCTCCAGAGCCAGGGCAGACACAGACCTCCAGCTCCAGCACCTCTAGAGGAGCAGTGAAAGCCAACACACCAGTTGTGTGGCAGAAGTGTTTCATTTCGGAAAGGGAACTACATCAAAAGCGAGAAGCTTTTTTTTACGAAGAAACTAAAAGGGGTAACAAAGAGGGTAAAACATTCGTGGGAGGCACTGAGCCTATTACAGAGACCCCAGTGGGACATCAGAGCAAATGCAGGGTGCCTGGCCAGAGGATACTGTGAAGGGAAGAGGGAGGAAAGCAAGGCTGGACTGCAGGAGAAGGGAGGCTATTAAAAGCAAGAAAACATTCATCTAAAAAGCTGAAGCTCCGTCCAAATGAGAAAACCAGAAAGGATGGTAAACGCTGCCAGGTTAAAGGTAAAGCTCCAAAAGGTCAGCCAAAAGAGTTTGGTAAACGCCTTCCAAAAGGCATGAAAAAGTAATAAATCCCTTCAAGCACCTGGGAAACAGGAAGCCTGGTGGAGTCGGCTGGGCTGAAAAGTCACGGCAGCATAAATAAGCACTTGGAGCAGGGAAAGCTGCAGCAGGAGCCCGAGTTCATTCTCTGTACCTGCGTCGGCTGCTGGAGAAGCCCCTCTTCTGTGAGCAACCCCCGGGGCAAGCGGGGGGTCCCAGCTCCAGGGGCTGCGGCCGTTCCCTCGGCGCTCCCTGGGAGCTCGGGGATGCAGCGGCTGCACCGGCCCTTCAGTGTGTGATTTCTCACCTGGAACTCTGCCACAGCAAGGCACCGCGGGGTATTAAACCCCCACGCGATCAGGATTCCCAACGGGAATGCTGCAGATGGGACAGGGAGCAGCATCGACCCCCACCACCCAAGGGCTGCCTGCTGACCTCCCAGCTGTGGGGAAAAAGCTGCCATAAACCTCAGCTGCTGGCAGAAGGGCTCTGTGCCTGCGGGGAGCCCAGCCACCCGAGGACGGGGGGACATTGTGCCACCTCCCGGCCTTGATGCCACTTTTGGAGCTTAGTGCTGCATCGATGTTGGGCTCCTTGCCCCGGGAGAAACGGGGCAGCCGGCAATGACTGGAGGAGTGGGAGCCCCCGATCCAGCCACTGCGCCTGGGGCATCCCCTCCGCAGCCCCCCAGGTGCCGAGCGCGCCCGAAGCCCTCCCGAATGAGACATGAGGTCACTGCAAGCAGCCACCACCCGGCCGGACAAACAGGGACTTTGTTTTCCTGCAAAACCCATCCCTCCCTCTGGTTATAAAAATAGTCCTTGCGTAAGGGGGGGGAGCAGGGCCTGCGCTTGGAACGCACAGAACTTCGCAGAAACGAAACCAGGATTGGAAGGGCCCCGTCGCGGGGGGGGGGGGGGGCCCCCCCGCCCGCGCCCCCCCCCNNCCCCGGGGGGGGGGGGGGGGGGGGCACCGCCGCCAGCGTCCCCCCCAGCCTGTCACCCCTCTGCTGCAGGAGCACAGCCCGGGGCAGCCAAGCTGGCAGGGTGCCTGCGGAGCGGGGAGCAGCCCCTCCAAAACCCTCAGCCCGTGCCAGGCACTTGCGATGACAACGGGGACTGATTGGTGGCACCAGGGCACCAGGGCTCGGGGGAGTTTCAGGACGGGGGGAGAGGGTTCATGCAGCGAAGGGTGTGGCCATGACAGGAACCCGCTTTAGGATTCCTAAATCCACAGGCACACGTGGCATTAAAGATAATTGAAATATATGCTGGTTTCCCCCATTTCTTATGGGCGTCACAAGCTGGACACACACCTGGACACTCATTAAAAGCAGTGCCACCTGAAAAGCCCCAGTAAGAGAATGGTGCGGTAGCAAAAGATGCTGCTGCATGTTCTGTTTTACAGCTGAATTTCTGTTTTATGACAGCGTAAATCTGCCCTGGGTCTAATAAGGAAGAGTAACTCAAGATTTACAGAGATTAGAATTTGTCTAACAATTTCCTCCAGGGGTCAATACGTCAAATAAGTGCCATTAAATATTTCTACAGCACCGGCATCCGAGGGCTAATGCCGTGCCCTTGTGCCAGCTGGAACTTCCAGAAAATGACATTTCTTCCCTGCCACACGCACTGTCATCAGCTGCTTCCCTGCAGATTTACCCCAAGCAGAAGCTCCAGCCTCACCCCGGCTCCAGCCCTGCTCCTCCACTTTGCCCCCCTGGCTCCTGCAGCCACCCGGTGAAGGCACCGCTGCCATCCCCCTGCTGGGCCAACTTCCCACTGGAGTTTTGCCCACAGGGAAGCCCCGTGGGTCGGAGGAACCCGTCTCTTCTGTCAAGAAGAGTGGAACCAGCAGGTGGAGGAAAGTCATCCTGCCCCTCTGCTCTGCCCTGGAGAGGCCCCATCTGGAGCACTGTGACCAGTTCTGGGCTCCCCAGTTCCAGAAGGACAGGGAACTGCTGGAGATGGTACAGCAGAGGCTACGAAGATGATGAAGGGCCTGGAGCATCTCTACTACGAGGAGAGCTGAGGGACTTGGGTCTTTTCAGTCTGGAGAAGAGAAGGCTAAGGGGGGATCTAATTAATGTGTACAAATACTTAAAGGATGGGTGTCAGGAGGACGGGTTGGTCTTTTATCAGTGGTGCCCAGGGACAGGACAAGAGGAAATGGACACAAACCTCAATATAAGAAGTTCCACCTAAAAACGAGGAGGAACTTCTTCACTTTGAGGGTGGCAGAGCCCTGGCAGAGGCTGCCCAGGGAGGTGGTGGAGTCTCCTTCTCTGGAGACATTCAAAACCACCTGGAGAAGTTCCTGTGGGACCTGCTCTGGGTGTCCCTGCTCTGGCAGGGGGTTGGACTGGGTGATCTCCAGAGGTCCCTTCCCACCCTATATGATTCTATCATTCTGCGATTCCTCCCCTCTCAGCAGCAGCCGTGCTCTCAGGGTGGAACTTTTTTTGGGGGTGAAAGGGGCTGTAGGGGAGGGTTGGAGGGCCTGAGCAGCCGACAGGATCTCATTGGGGTGTGCCAGCCCCAGCTCGGGCACAGGAGAGGAGCCGAGTCCCCGCGGGCTGTCGGGAGGATGCTGCTCTCGGGGCTGCTGGTGGCCCAGTGACACAGCCCCTGTGTGTCCCCAGTGGGCACAACAGCCCCTTTCAGTCCTGGCTCCAGGAAGGGAAAGGTCAGGGAGCTGCTTCTGTGTGCACCCCCTGTGAGCCCCGTCCACTCCGCAGCACAAGACCAGACCAAGCATCTCCCCACGAGGGGCTCTGGGGAGCAGAGGGAAAGCAGGGCCACCACCTCCTGGGTGCCCCCCGAGCCCAGGTTCCTTGGGCCGGGCTGTTTCCCTGCAAGTCACACGCTTGGCTCAGCGGCCCCAGATGCAGGGAGAGAGGGGCCGGGAGGAGGAGGAGGGGGGAGCCAGCAGAGGCTGTTTTCCCTCTGCACTGAGCCAAGGAATGCCATTTGTGCGGCCGGATGGCGCATTCCAGCGCGGAGCAGCTCCCTCATGGCCACGCCGTGCCGGGCCAGCAGCCCTCCTGGCAGGGCCAGCAGCCCTTCTGGCAGGGCCAGCGCGTCCCCAGGGCAGCTCCTGGGAGAGGGAGTGGAGTCTGGGGGGTGTCACAAAGATTTGAGGGGCTGTGCTGTGCTCAGGGGTCCGGCGGAAAACAGAGCCCGCGGGCAGCAACGTTGACAGTGACAGATAAAGCAGTGTCCCAGGGCTGGGTGTATCTGGGATAAAGCAGAATCCCCACCCTCAGGCCCTGGGCAAAGACCACTAAACAGCTTGCTTTAAAAAATATATAATAATAAAGAAAAAAAAAGCATAGAGAAAACCATATCCCTGGTATTTTTCATGTGGACCAACTTGAAAAATTCCACGTTTGGCACTTCTGGTAGGTACTAGAGCATGACACGGTTTGGTGTCCAGACCCAGGGCAGCCAATGCCCCTCTCAGGAGAGCATCACCTGCGGGAGAGGGGGAGCCGAGGACGGGGAGGTACCACACTCATCACATTCATCTTCCCCAGGGGTTGAAAAGACAGCGGGACCCTGTGACTGAAAGTGGCAAAAGGAAGGTCTCTGGGGGCTGAGACCTCTCCAGAGCCAGAAGCATCTGGCACGGTGAGGGGGCAGTGGGACGGGGGGGTGCACCCGCGGTGCCCCTGCAGACCCTCCTCCTTCAGATAAACTCTGAGCCAGCTCCACGACTCCCAGCAAACTTCAGACAGACACACGGCAGCCCCAAAAAAGGGGGGTGTGTGAAAAAGCAACTAAAATAGAAATGCTCCACCGGCCTCCTAGAGCTGTCACCACTCTCCGGGGGCTCTGGACCCCGCACACCGAGCGCCCCCGGGTGTGTGCCAGCCCTTGTGCCAGGCACAAGGAGGACACAGCCGGACCAGCCTCCACGCAGGTGTCCAGGCAGGGAGGGAGGAATTCACAAACCCACGCTCCGGGGAGGGTGGTGGTGGGGGAGGAAGTAATGAATGCAAATTCCTAGTTAGGATCTAGAGCTCGCTCGCTCAGGCACGGGGAACTAATATCCTGTTAAACCAGTTGAAAAGGTCACCAGCAATCAAGCTCCAAGCGACACTCCCTCCTGCCAGCACGGACAGGACAGACGGCGTCAAGCAGGGAGCTGGGGGGGTCTGTGGAGCATCAGCGTGGCAGCCTGGGAGCAGGGGGCAGCTCGGCACACACGGCCGGGCTCTCTCTGGCCACACACCCCCGACAACATTTCAGCATTAAAACAAACAGCCCTGGGCTCTGGGAAAGGAAGTGCAGTGACAGGACAAGGGGAATGGTTTTAAATTGGAAGAGGGGAGATTTAGATCAGACACCAGAAAGA
>BJBW01021429.1:0-13830 GCA_004320125.1 Scolopax mira
GTTGGTCCAGTTTCAGTGATTTCAGCTGAAACCACGACAACGATAAACATAGTTCCATTTTTCTTTTCACATCCTTTTCCAAGAAATATCCCAAAATTCTTAATCTTTGTTTTAATAGAGTTTGCCATTCCAGGGGCTATATTTGTATCTGGCAGCTGCATTAACAGCTGGAAAGCTGTACCAACTTGAAAAACGTATTAAATATTCTACTGTCTTAATTTCATTCCTTTCAGCCACCTTTGAAAACTAACCATCAGGTGTTTGAAATTTAAAAAATAAAAATAATATGTATATACACAGCTTATGTACAAGGTTGTCCTGTGATAACAAAGGAATGCTTACTTGATATGATAGACATGAGATGAGATAAATGGTGCTCAATTAACACATACATTTATCACTTTTTTTTAATGATGTATTTGGAGTATGTTTATATTGTCTTCAGGATGCACTTAGATTCAAATTTAGTCTCTCAGAGGTGGTTGTTTTCTGCCTTTGTCTTTGCATTTCAGGGCAGTAAATCAAGCAGGTCTGCAACTTGTGAGCCATGATTAACCAGCTGGGGTTGTGCAGAGTATGGAAGAAAACAAAATTTGACCTGTGGCATGCCATTTCAGTTATCAAAGGCTGCATCGTCTGCTGAATGCTGTCATGAGCATACATGGTCATTGTAATTCAGTGTTGAATTCCTGTGGTATAGTAATACAGTGTTCACTTGGCTGGCTAAGAAAAAGGCAGTGGGGTTTGAAGCCACAGGTTTTTCCAGGAGTCTAGATATCAGTGAGTAAGAGCAGTCTGGAAGGATCTATATATTTGGCCATATCACCTGAGAGCAAGAAGGCCTAGCCATGAAACTTACACGGCTGTAAATATTTTTCAGTTTCATTTGGTATATGCTCTTTTCATAGCTCAGTTTTACCCTCTTTCTTCAATCAGTCCTTTTTTTCTCTACCAAAGACTCCTGACTGCAAAATGATAGCTAAAATCTGAGGATAAGCATACTCGTGTCAGAAAAGAGCCTCTACTGCCTTTTGAAATACAGTTCTGCTCTCATGATGGCACTCATGGAAGGTGACTCATCCCTGGCTTTTCATTCTCCTCATACCCTTTCTCTGCATGGTAACCTCATCCTATGAGGTTCCTTTCATACTGGTCAGACTGTAATAGACCATGTATAACTTAGAGGGGCAAAAATTGCACATAACTTTTAAAAGACATATTTATTCATTCAAGAGGTTCGATAAATAACATCAGACTAATATACAGTGGCTTAAAAAACACCACAGAAAATTTGAGATAACAGTAAAGTAAAATAAGGTCAAGACAGAGTAGCAAACCTACCACTACTGTAGTTTTGTTACAGCAAAAATAACTTGGCCTAAAATTTTAATATTCTTCCTAAACTGAGTCCCCATGGAAAAAGTTTTACCATTTGTCTTTTGGTGCTTGTGTCTTCAACTGAGTAGGTAAGCACAAGAAATACATTACAGCACATTATAATGTATCATCATTGCCTTGGGTTTGGTTGAGATGGAATTAATTTTCTTCATAAGTAAGCAGCCTGCATATCACTGTGTTTTAGGCTGGTGATCAAAACAGTTATGATAGTACATGAATGTTTTGTTCATTCCTCAGTGGGCCCATGACACATCAGGACATCTAGGACAGGATGCAATATTATAATTGAGGAATGGACAAACCCAATTGAGACCATTTTGAGACCATTGCACAGTTGACCTTGCGAATGTAAAATGTGCCATATTAAAAAAAAAAAAACCAAGCAAATGAAGTTTGGTTTTCTGGCACGGAGGATGATAGGTAAGATACATTTTTAATTGAATGGCTCAAAATTATACTTAGAATGATGAGTGCTGAGACCTTCAATCTTTGGCATACAAATCCAACAGAAGCCACTTGTCTGACTAGCACTATAGGATCTGCTAATCATCCTGGTCCTGCCCAAACAAAAATTCTATGTACTGGGAAAGGACATAAAATCCCAATAATGTGCATAAACAATTCCCTGAGAAAGCATGTGTTACTCCTTCCTCAGGAAAAAGCAAACCCATTCATGGAATTGCTTTTGCTCAAGGACGTGGCTGCACTTGTTGGATAATACAAAAGGATAGAGAATTCCAATGTGTATCTCAAGGAGATTTAAACTTGGGTGAAAATAATCCGTGATCTGAGTTGTAGGTTGCCATTTTTCTATGATGCCATAATTCCATGTCTAAAGTAGCAAAGCAGGAGTCACACAAACCAATGAAGGATGTACTTTTTAAGAAACCAGGCAAATGCAACAATGATCAAACAGTTTAACACAACACCCCATCTCTCCTGTTCTGAATGACCATCACGACAGGTGGAACCAAACTCATGGACTAAGTTAACCAGATGGACGTTTGAATAGGCACGGTCCCTAGATATGAAGGGAATAATATCTGTGTATATGTCAAAGGGCAGGGAAGGCGAGGAGTGGCAGCTGATTAAATTATATTAAACAATGTAGTACCTGTTGGATGCAAATGGTATGGAACAAGGTAGAGATTGTCCTAGCATGGAGTTAATTCTCTTCATAGCAGCCCATGTGGTGCTGTCACTTTTTGACAGAAACAGTGTTGATAATTCACTAATATTTTAGCTGTTGCTAATCAGTGCTTGTGAAGCATAAGACCTTCTCTGTTTCTCTCTATGACATCCCACAGTGATCAGGCTGGGGGAGGGCAAAAGGCTGGAAGGGTTCACAACAAAGACAGTTGACCTGGACTAACTGCCATATAATGTCACACTCAGCAAGAAAGGGTGGAAGTTTTTCCAAAGTTGCTTTTGCTTGGGAACTGTCTGCACATCAATCTTTTGTGAATGACTGGGTTTGCATCATTTGAGGTTTTTTTAAATTTTTTTTCCTTCATTTATTTAAATGTCTTTATCTTGACATTGATACGTTTCCCCACTCTTGCCCTTCTTATTCCTTCCCTTACCCCACAGGGGTGGGATGAGTGAGTGAGCAGCTGTGTGTGTCTTTAAGTAGCTTGCTGTTGAAGGCATAATCTGAGTGGGGGACCTGGGCTGTAACTACTTATTTACTCATTTTAGAAAAGGATTTAAATTGAAAAGCTTTATTCTATGGAGAAATTTTTTATACTGTGTGTAGTCATCAATACATTGTGTAAGTGTCTTCCTTATTACAGCTTTTAAGTGTTCATTGGAAAAGATAATGAATATTGGGTTGCTTCACGTATGGAGTGGAATTATCAGCAATGCCATTTTTAAATTATTCTTCTCCTGTCTCATCCAATAAAAAACTAAAGTTGTTATATAAAGTAAAAGTTCTAGAAAAATAACCAGCTTGTTGTTAAAGTTATAAAAAATTAGGCTCAAATGTTTGCCATGACAGAAGAAGTAAAATTTGTGTTCTGTGCACACTTTTTTGTTAGGACTAGAGTTAACCTATAGGGAGTTAGATGGCAGTAGTGGTGATGGATATATCCTCCTTTTCCTTATGTAATGCCTTTTATTTTACACACAGAGAAATAATTCAGATTCAGCTTTAAAAAATGTTTTAATTGCCAAAATGGAAAAAAAAAAAAAAGATAATGGTTGGGCACTAAGCCAAAATGCCCATTATTTATAACGGTTTATCCAAGAGGAAATGACTCAAAAGCAGAACTCGGTAATTAAGATGTTTTCTCTAATGGATGAAATAATACCACAGTTACAGTAAAAGAATAATTTATAGTTTGAAAACTTATGATGACACAGACAATTGTTAAATGATGAAATTATTAAAATAAAGTTATTGTTTTGTATATAGATAAAAAATTATAATTTAAAAGTTTCCGGGAAGATATTTTGGACCTGTAGCACCAGGGATCATTTAAACAAACTTTTCTACCTAATACAGGTATGGACCTACATGTTGGTGTTAATAGGTTGGCTAAATTGAAGTCAATATTCAACATGTGAGTAGCTGGCCTGTGCTCTTTACACTAAAGCTAATAGACTGTGCATCTAATAGACAGTGTTCAGGCTAATTGACAACTAGCTTAAATAAACAGATTATGTCCATTTGTGGTATGCTGTGAGGAAACTGGAGGAAAGTTTGCAGTTTATTTCAAGTACTGAAGTGTCTGTGGGTTTTTTTATCTTAAAATAAAATGGTCAGACTTTTAAGCATGACTTCTGTAAATGTTCTTTCAGGCTATGATAGCCCTTTTCTACAGTTGTAAACTGGATAAAATACCTTCTCTCTATAAAATAGTAGCTGGCAATTCTTTTCCAGGAATCAGCAGTTCCCATTTGAATTCAAAGGAAATATAAGCACATGCAATAGCAAAGTTCGTTCCTTTCAGATTTGAAGCTGGAAAATAACAGAAAGAAACTATTATCTCTCAGACCCACTTCTCTTTTGGGTTTTGTACACAACATGTATGACATCTGATTTTTAAAAAGAAAACAGTGCAGAGAATTTATTTTAATATGCTAAATATAAAAAACCTGGGAGGTAAAAATATTCAAATTTGTGGTGAAGAAGATGCCCACTTTGGTCTCACTGACTCACTACTATACTACTATTATGATCTCCCTCCCTCCCTATTAATTTAATATTTGTGTTATAACTATAAGAGTGCCAGTTCTTGTACTACACACAGAGTAAGGAGACCAGGTCTCTGAAATGTGAGTAGGAGAGTCCTAATAACAGTCTAGAAGCAGTGGCCTGGAGAACTGCAACAACAATTAGGTACAAAGAGATAAAAGAACCTAAACTATTGCACTTGGGAGTTTTAGAGGGACCTTAATGGAAAATAAGATGCTCAAGCCAATAACAGACAGGAACCTGACTGTTTGCAATTTCCAGGGCTATAGAGGGAGGACTATTCTTACATCTGGAATAAACATGATAGAAAAGAAAGAAATGCTATCTTGAATACAAAACTATTTGAAATAACACTCTCCAAATTTCAAATATAATACCTTTAAAATAAAATTATTTCATAAAAAGACAGAGGTTGTGGAAGGATATTGGAACAAATATTTTATCTGGAAAAGCCATGAACCTGTCAGAGAAGCTAGCTGTGGCCAAACACCTGAACTCTCTCTCCTCCTTTCCACTGGCTGCTGCAGAAATCAGTGGACAGGCAAAAGACCGAAGCAGTCATTTGGATTTATTCCCTTTTCCCATCTCTAGCTAGCCCAGCTGCAGATTAATAGAGTGTTCCTAGTAGCAGGAGAAGGTGCAGCAAGGAATGGCCTTTCCTTTCTATTATTAACTTTTTTTTTTTTTTTTTTTTGAGGAGCACATATCCAGAACACTGAGGGAAAAGTATTTTTTTTCCAGTTTATGGGAGATGTCCACTGTATGTAAATATCTGATGCTTCTAGAAAGTGATATAGATAAAGAGCATCTCTGAGATACTGAAGATGAACATTTTCAGTGCAACAGATGAATGTCAGAAATACTGCAGTGACCTAACCCACCATCTGGTCTCTAGTAATAACAAGGTGAAATAGGAAGACTAGCAAGCACCATTTCCCGTCCTCAAACAGTCTCCCATTTTTGCATTAGGGTTCAATATTTTAATTTTATTTCTTGCGTTATCCTAAAAGTCAAACATTTTCACTCACAGTGTATAGAAGTTAGATTAAGCGGCTTGTATGTTTTTAGACCAAGGAAATTCAGACAGAATATCTTGGCCATAACCTAAATAACCAATACTATCTTTAAGTATGGGTTTCAATCAGAGTTTTAGTCTTATTTCATAATGGATTAATACAGTCAATGAGACTCTATAGGCTTTTGAAACTGAAAAAATAAATAGCTCTGATTAACTAGCTCTTCCAAAACCAAAACAAAACAAAGAATATGCTGTCAAGACCATGTACCTCTCCAATTATTTAATTGTAAGGAAAATGAGAGGGAGGTGTTTGGGTTTTCTTTCTGTTCTACCTTTAGTAGAATGTCATTTTTTCACCCGAGAGCCTTTGAAAGAGCTTAAGCTTTAAATCATCATTTTTCTCTGACAAAAATACTTTATGTCTTTCTCACTGACCTCTGTATTCACTATACAATACATTTATAGTTGCTTAGGAGCTTTGATTCAGGTTGAACAAAATAAAGGAGCATCTTACTCTTAATTGACTTAGGTGTGATATTTCCAGACCATTCATCTGGCAAAAAGTGTAAAAAAAGGCATTGTTTAGAATGACAGATTATGTTATAACCTCTTGCTTAAGTATGGCTCACTTATATAGCTGTGTTCTCTTTTCAATTCTCTGAGCCTTGCACATCTTTTTCACTTTGTGTTTTCTTCCCCTCATTCTCCTTTTTTTTTTTTTTTTTTTGACAGTAACTCTTTTGTTAACATGGTGTTTCTTCAATTTATTTATAATTTATTTTAATTTGTTGAAAACACATATAGCAGAATTCTTGTGCAGTACGATAGATACTATATGGAAGTTCAAAAGTAGACTACTGGTACACAGCTTATTAGATAGTTTCTCAGATAGTATTTAGTGTTACAGGAGTCCTGCACAACACACACAAAAAAAATCATGTGGCAGTAGAAGCTGTTTTCTTTCTGGTGTACATTTAAGGAATCATCATCAAAGTCACTGGAGATATTTCACGTTTATTCAGGTCTGTGTGAGAACTACATGTGCCAATACTTTAATTTAATTAAGCTTTTGCATATAAAATCAAAATGGACTACATTTCCTTCCTGTTGTATTTCAGTCTACGTGGTGACAATACACAGGCAATAAATCTGGCATAGTGCATGTGGAATACAGAAGGCTCTAATGACAACTAGGCAAAACCAGACGTAGTTCCATTGATCTTCTGGAAAATTAGAGCCTGCATTTGGAATGTAGCTTATACACAAAAGGAGGATCACATGGATTTTTGAATAATACAAGTCCATTTGGTCTCATTCTTCACTTACTAATTAAGTTTACAGTGATGTATCCCAACTGAACCCTGGAGAGTTATACTAATCCAAGCCAGTAGGGAATTTGTGCTAGTGATTTTAACAGCACCCTTACTCATGTAAGCAAGGGAATTAGCTTCACAAGTCTTTCCACAGGTTTATTGAAAACAATCAAAGTAATATTTTAAAGCAGTTCGTCATTTAAAGAGAATGACTGTAGGAAATTGCATTCACATTTTGGGGAATAACATTTTCAAAAATTGTCACTGTCTCATACTCTATTAAGTTCCTTTTGATATGTATGTATTCAGAATAACTGTTTTCTGTGCTGGAGTTCAGTTTTTAAAGATAGTATTCTTTTTAGCTGATACTTACTAAAGTCAAGTTTTAAAAGCACAATGAATTCCTGGATCTGACAGTCATACAGGTAAAGGTATCAACAAAGTGGCTCTGGGTAGGTTCTGATTCAACATTTCTGATTTTCCTTCCTGACTTTGGAGATAGCAGTCTATCCACCAGTTTAACTCACATAAGATATTTTCTATTACATCTATTCTGTTAAACACTGTCCCTACCAGGTTGAAATTTTACAGGTTAGTTCTGTAAAACTAAATTTCAATAGTATATACAAATATTCAGCATTAAGATTGCATAGCTTAATCACTTTGTGGCAGGCAGGAATTCTTCCAAAACTTAGCAATGTACTGTGATCTCAGGCCTGCACAGGGGTCTGTCTGTTCAGGGAATTTATGTTCTTCATTATCTAGAGAATCTCTGAACTGCTCTTAACTTACACCTGCTCTGAATCAATCCTTTTTTCTTCTCTACGATCACAGCTTTTCAAAACCCATACCTGCCACCACTACATGAACAGAACTATTGCAGAATAGTTTTAATGAAAATCAACTCTGGTACACAAGGCACAATATAGCCCTAGCCACCTCCTACTTCACCTTTTTCATTTCTTGCTGCACTGTTGACAGTGGGAGGATAGGCAAAAAGTCTCTAGAAGGAATAATAATTTTAAAACTCACTTCCTCTCTTTGTTGGGGAAAAAAGGTGATTTATAGAGGGATTTCAAAAACCACATTTGGGGAGTAATTTAGGACTGGATAAAATGGACATAGATTAAGCTAATTTTGCTTGATTAGTGTTATGGTGGCTGATAAAGGTGGCATCTTTATCACATGCTTATTTTAACTGGGTAAAGTCTCCAAGTGCTTTCATAAGTAATTTTTTTTTTTATCCAAGCTATTTTAAAAATATCAGTCTATGAAAAAATATTATGTAATTCCAGCAGAAGATTCTACCGTTGAAGGTTACAGAATGAAATGTGAACAAGTTTATAAATTTTTCTTTACCACACAGAATTTTTAAATTATAACAAACTGTCTGGCATTGAATAAGAAAAGCTTAGGGAAGTCAAATTTAAGGCCAGATGAAAAAACTGCTGTGGTTAAAACATTTCTGGAGACCAAAAGACGATGATTGGTATATATCTGCAGATTGAGTTCCTAGTGTTCTTTTCATAAGCATGACATCTTCTCCATTGAACTGATAACGAGAATTTTTTATTTTTAAATGGTTACCTGAAGTAGTAAAAATATAGGCCTAGAGGCTCCTAGAACAGTGAGGTGCTATTTTTCAATTACAGGGTAGAACCAAATAACCCACATAGTAATGTTAAAGTTCAGCTATAGGCTATCAGTTGTGCCTTTAAAATACAAAATATTTAACATAATGTTAAACATTCAGTGCAGAACTGCATATTTGCCTGGAAACAGAATCAATGCTGCCCAGTATCTGTGCTACATGTTGTAATTGTAAAATGCAGTACAGTCTTCTGTAATGAGAAAGCACTGGAAAAATTGCCAAACAAAGATGAAAATAAAATAGAATTTTCTTCCAGTTCTCTGTCGGTTAAGGCTTTTGGGGCTCAAAATCACCCTTATAAGTATTCATGAAAATGTATTAGAATACTATGCAGAGTAAGAAATCAGTGTAACATCTTGTTATTATCTTTTGCAGATGGATAATTTCACTATCTAAGTAAAATTCAGGTTTTGTATATAAAACTCACATTAAATTCCATAGCAAAATATAAAAAATATAGATATCCAAGTATAGGTGCATTTGTTTTTAAGCTAGAATGTGGTGAAGATGCAGTGCTGTTAGTAAAACTGCTTTAAAACACTGTCCAGGAGACAAGAGGAAAATATCCTAATCATAGATATTTCACTTTCCATAAAAATTTTATTCAGAAACACAAAAACCAAAAAGAAGCCTGAAATAAGAAAAAAAGAATCTTTTTCATCTGCTCCGTGATAAAATCTAAAGTGTGACTATCTGTCCATATGTTTCTGTGATGTACATGCAGAAGAGCATATAGAGATTTTCTTTAGAAAGTGTCTTCTGTGCATAATCTATACATCTCTACATGTATATTTCGTGTATTTCAACAGAAGACTTGCAAAGAAAATCCCTTAAAAGGATTGCATAAAAGCAATGGACAAAAAAAAAAAGTGTTTTTCAGAGAGGAACTAAAAAAGAGAAAAAGCATAGGCCAGGGCATGAAAGATTACATTTTGCCACTGTTGAATTAAATGCCAGTATTGGAGCCCACCATACAAGACATTTTTTGCAGTCTAGCAGGCTAATCACCTTTTTCAATAGGAAATATATACAAAATAAACATCCTCAATTTTGTAGTTCATAGTAACGCATATAATGATAGTGATAAAATTAATAATAAGGGACTGTGACCAATAAAACATGTAACTCTCATGCAGAATACTTAATACAAAGTCTCATACATCTCATGTCAAATTCTGTATACTTCTCTTATGAAATTGCTACATTTTAGCAATCCAGTAAGATAACAGACATATTTATCTGCAATTACCTTGACCAGTACTAACTGCCAAAAATGTTATGTGAGTACTCATCAATGATTAAATGAACATCACAGTGTCTTGGCATCCATTTTTAAGGCTGGAGCCCTAGATGATTTATTTAAATGATTTGTCTACTTCCTAATGCAAGTAGCAGAACTTGATCTGTGCTTGCTTTTGGGATGCTGAAAATATAGCAGAATATTATATTCTCTTTTAATTACGTTCACTGAAATTGTAGCAGAAAAATAGCACTGAAAAAATTGTAGCACTGAAATTTAAGGCAGAAAAAATTCAGAAGCCTAGTTTGCATTGGCATAAGAACATGGGTTTGCAAGGGAGAAATCACAAACCCCACATGTGATGACAGGGAGGAGAGATCATCCCAGTCATCTCCCCAACATTGTGGACAGCTGGAGTTCATGGGGCAAGCCCATGCTGACTGGTTTTCAGTATCGAGGAGGGGACAGGCACTTGATGGTGCATTTGGGTGAAGAGGAAAGCTTGGTGCAGTGTTGCAGATCTCAGATAGAGTTGTTGGAAAATTGCTTTGGCTGCATCAGAGAATGAAGGTCTTGCCTGCAAAGGCTTGTGATCCTGGGAATGTCCTGGCAAGCCATGGGGCATTCAGTTGCACCCCATGTGGTGCTATTTTCTATAGTTAATCTTTGTGCATCTTTCTCTTCTCCCATGCAAAAGCACACAAAAAATTCAGATGCCATGCTGACTAACATCTTTTCAGTCTTTTCAGAAAAAGATGTGCTTTAAAAGCCTATTTTTTTTCTTTTTATTTCCCTTCTTTTTTTAACTCTTAGTCTTAGTTAGGGCCCTTGATTTATGATCCTGTGGGTTTATAGGCAGGGCTCAGCACGTCTTCATTTGTATTTTGTACCTAGTTTGTCTTGAAACAAAATTGGGGGGACGGGGAGGAGAAAAGAAAAATATGCCTAGATTTCTAGTATCTCAGTATTGAAAGGTGCTTTTCCTATTTGCATTTTTTTTACTTTGTGCTGAAAGGCAAGAAAAATGTATTTGTTGTTGTATGCAGCTTCTTACCACAATTATTATTGATGTCTTAAAATCTGTCTATTTTTGTAGCCATCTACCATTACTTGCTATAAGTGTTTTGCGCAGCTATGTTTTTCTTAGGGAATGGTGGCAGCATTGTGGCAATTTGCTATAGTAATCGCTGAAAACAGCCCATCCACCAATGTGCTCAAATAACCCCTGTTAAAGTACCTTTCTTGATCCTTCCCTGTTTTCATTCCCCTGGGAATTCCTATAGCTATGGCTATCCTGAAGGCAAGAATCTGCTGCCTGTAGTGAAGAGGTGGCTGTTATTTTCTAAGCTGTTGTCTTTCCCATAAGAGACCAACTCACCAACGCCATGGTTTGTTAGTCACTTATAATATCTAGCTCTTCCAAACCAGACCCAGACAAGTACAAAATAGGCATTCCCTGCAAGCTGAGTTCAGCTTTTGAAGAGTAAACAAACATTTCATTAAAATGGCCTCACTAAAGACGGGCAGAGAGATCTGAACTGAGCTGTCACCTTGTATTAGTCACACCCATAAATTCTGCCATGTTACAGTGCTCACTTGCAGTATCCCAGAGAGCTGGGAAGAGGCAATTCTTCAGGTTTCCCGTTCATTGTTTTGGAGTTTTGTCTGGGGGGAGGTTATGATCTCCCTTGCAATGTCCAGTATGTGCTTTTGCATCAATACTGTTATGCTCGCCTTGTGTACATGTTCTCAAACACTGTCCCTCACAGCAATTATTTCTATTAGGCCAGTGCAAAAGAATATTTTTTTAGGAAGTCCGCCTTTTTGGTGTTGGCTCCTCTCCTTTCAGATGGGAGACATAGCATTTCTGATGTTAATGGTTTCCTGGTCTTTTGGTTTCTTTTTCCCCCAGTAGCAGTGACAGTGAGTTCAGTCCTCACATTCACTCTGACAGACTGACAACTGATATCACCACAGCTAGGAGTGGTTTACTACTTTTAGTAGGATTTATTTAACTCAGCCTCACAGCCTAAGGGGGTGGGGGAAGAGATTTAACTGAAAATTAAATTCTCGTAGGGGTCTTTTTAATATAAGAAACATGGACAGGAGGAATACAGAGAGAGGATAGAAAAGCAATGGTTGGAAAAGCATGTAATGTGAATATGATTATTAAACACATTGAGTCATGGAAGTGGGCCTGGTAAAACCTGTATAAAGCAAAAAATAGAAGAAAAAGGGTAGTAATGGTCTTTGTAACATATATGATAAAGTATGAATAAAACCTCTGTGTCTTAGATTTTAATGGAGTATTGTCTGGGTGTTTTCTTTCAAAGTATAGCTTTAAAAAAGGAAATTTAAACCAAAGCCTAGATGAATAATTCTTGAAATTGTCTTTCCAACAAAAAGTCAAGCAACATAGTGATGTTTTAAAAAACAGACATAAAAGTAAGGAAGGATTAAATTCAGTTTTTCATGGCTTACTTCTATGAGCCTTTGTTAAAGAAGATTGTGTAAACAATGAAACTATGGAGCTGTATTCCAAAGCCAGATACAGTTCCTAGCCCAGTCCTCCTGTCTGATCAGGAGATTTTTCTAACGTGGGCTATCAGGAAGCAATCTTTTCCTCTTCTTGTCCCAAACAAGGAATTTCTTTGACTGTGTTTTTCACTGCTCATGGGGAAATTAATTTATTCATGAAAACCAACACAGGAAGTAGATGGGATGGAAATAGGTGAACATAACTGGAAAATGTGTTGATGTCTACCTTTTACACAATTAGCATTGGAGGACTTTTGTACCTCTTTTCCTACATGGATTTTTTTTAAATCAGTGAAAGTTTCATCTCACTACACGATGGACTTACAAATTTCTCTGATGCTTGAGTTGTTTCTTGGGCACATGGACCATCCAGTGTGTGGTACTTGGTGAAAATGCAGAGCAGCTTCCAAGCCCAAAGGAAGTAGAATGTTCTTCCCCTTCAGACCTGGGGAATGCTTTGCATCCACAGTGAAGCCTTTCATGTTTGTGAAGTTTTATTAATAAGTAACATGCTGAACAAAGCTTTAACATATCACCTAACTGGATATGGAGCATCTCCTTGAAAGCCAACTTAGTGACAAGCAATAACCTCAAATAATAATGGTAGTAACACAAAATTACTCTTATGCCTGTCATCCGCAGATGCTGTAAAAAGGAAAATGTGATTACCAAAATGTATTCCTTTTGCCAGTCCATGATTTCCAGGTTAATATCTGCAGTGAACTGTACCTCAATCAAAATACAGTAAGTGGGGGCCATGTAATCACATATGAATGATGGCATTTTGTGACACACATTCTTCATTCAGCACTATTAAGGCTCTTTTCCCCATTCCTTTGCTCACTTTCGGCTCTCAGTAAATCTGCAGTTGGCTACAAGGGAATGGAGTTTTGGGATGGGACCTGTTTATATCCACATATAGTGCTTGCAAAGTAGGAAGTCATCAGGAGAAATGCTTTAATCTCCTGCTCATCCACCTGTAACTTTCTGACCATGTGTTAGGAGACCATTCATTATTGAATGAAATATCACCTGAAAATGCAAACTAATCAGATGTTTTAAAGTCAGTGCCAGTATTTCTGCAAGGAGCTGTGAATAGACTAATATCTATTAAAAAACAACTGCAAAAGAAAGGAGGCGATCTTGGACATGGTATGGGTTTAGGAGAGGAGTTTAACAGCAGATTTTAAACAGATGCTGATGGAGTATCAATGATAATGTGATAATAGTCAATAAATACTTTAAGGTTAGCACATTCCTCCAAAGATTAAAAAAGGGTCCCCTTAGGAAACTGTGTCAGAGCAAGCCAATACACAGCAGTTCATCACCTGTAGATCGTTGACAGTCTATGAGCTTTAATAATGGTTAGATTTAGATACTGCAAGAAAGATGAATAAGTCAAGATTCTGTCTGGAGGAAGTAGTTAATGATTTTCTTATGCACCTGGACACTCATAAGTCTATGGGGCTGGAT
>BJBW01021433.1:8251-18782 GCA_004320125.1 Scolopax mira
TCTTCTCCAGGCTGAACCCCCCCAATTCTCTCAGCCCCCCCTCCCATCAGAGGGGCTCCAGCCCTCCCAGCATCTCCGTGGCCTCCTCTGTACCCACTCCTCATGGTCACATGGACCACCCATCAGGTCCATGTCCTTCTGCTGTTGGTGGCCCCAGAACTGGAGGCAGCACTGGAGGAAGGGATCTCCCTAGAGTGGAGCAGAGGGGCAGAATGCCCCCCTCACCTTGCTGGCCAGGTCATGTCTATGGGCTTTGGCTGCCATGGACTGCTGAGCCCATCCTTAGGTCTTTTCATTCTTCAGCTGGTAACTCCCAGTACCTCCAGCGTGGGGTAAGAGGTTGTTTGTGCCATTGAATCACCGTGACCCACTTAATCAAACAGCACATCTCGCTCTTACCTTTGGCCACCAGAAGAACATGGCTGGCCTTTGCCACTCTTTCAGGGCCAACCTGTTCTCCATCGTTAGTGGTCCCTGCCACGGCTGGGGCTGCCCCCAGGTCCCCACATTCCTCTCCTCTCACTCTCCATTCTCTCTGCTCCTTGTCTCTCTTCTCTCCCACTTCTCCCCTCTCCCTCTCCTCCTTGTCCAGGCTGGTCCTGCTCCTCCGGCTCCATATCCCAACACCCAGTAAACGACAGTCCTTCTTCTACCATCCCAGTTCTTTCCATTCCCTCCCATGTGTCATTGTTCTGCTGTTCTGGAGACTTTGCTTTGTAGCAGCAAACACAGCATCCCCGTTTTCCTCCACTGCTTCTACTCGTATATCTAAGCACAGCTCTGCTTTTAGAAATGGCATAAAGTCTCTCGTAATCATGGAATCGTAGAATCATTCTGGTTGGAAAAGACCCTTGGGATCATCGAGTCCAACCATCAACCCCACTCTACAAAATTCTCCCCCACACCATGTCCCCCAACACCACACCAAGGAAGCGATACCCCACCAAAGACCATCAGGGATCTTGAGCCCAAATCATTTTGCCCCAGGAGAGCCAGAAGGACCCAAAAATAAATTATTCAGATAATTCCTGTGTCCGGATAAACTCCGTGAATCATTTGTTATAGCGATATAAAAATCACTTCAGCAAAATTGCCTTGTCAAGTTATAGCTGAGCAGGAGGGAAAGCATGCAAAATTTGAGGAAGATAGATTCCAGCTCTCGGGAGTGGAGTTAAAAATGAAAACTGTTTGAGGGAACGACAGGGCAGTGGGAATGGGAACTCCTCCTTTTCTCAGAACAAGTCAAATAACCGGCTCTGCTGGGAGCCAGCCAGGCTGGACCCATGTTCCCACTCAGAGTTGAACATTTACCAGTATGAAAACCAAGAGGATAAAAAAATCATAATTGATTTATCTTTTTTTTTTTTTCCTTCCACCCAATCTAAAACTAAATCACTCAAGGAACTAGCGTGAAAGTGGGTGGTGTTGAAGCCAGTGAGGTGCATGAAAGGACAAGTTCTTGTCCGTGTCCTAAGTTTAACATCCGTTTTGGTTCAAAATGGTGTAGGAAGAGACTGGGGATGTTTTAGCCCCTTCAGAAGAGGGTGAAAAGGAGCTGCAGAATCACCAGGGGGGAAAAGCTCCGAGGGCTTTAACCAAGTGCCTCTAGGCTGACAGGAGGCCTTTTTAAAGGCTTCCTTGAAACACAATATTGTCTTCCAGGGTTAATCCAGGATAGTAATAATTAATTGTAAATTGAGAAACGGCTTTAATTCTTCAAAACTAGAAAAACCCGATGCACCAAGCCCACTCACTTAAAGGGCTAGCAAAAGGAGAGACAACGTGGCCTCACAAAGTGGGCGGCTTGCAACCTCTTTGGCTTTTAGAAATGAAAAGTGAAGCAAAAGTCACATTCGCTCTCCTATTCTTATAAATGTAGCATCAACGAATATTTTGAAGATGTGTTTGTTTGCTGGATTAATACAATTTGTGTTTTGTGTCAGGTAATCTGTGGCCATGTTCTTTTTGGCTATCTGGACGTCGTTTTTCATCAGCACAAATCACTGCAATTACGTGACCAGTAGAAGGGAGGAGGTTGATCTGGTGATAAAACCCCAGATGGATTAGGATCGTGTTTCTTGTATCTTTGTTCCTTATCTTAAAAAGCCATCCTTACCTGCTTTTTTTCTGGTCCGACTCTTGCACTTTATTTTTATTTACTGGGTTTCCTACTCCCTGAGTGAGAACCGTTTAAGATACCGGTAGGTTTTATTAGTGCAAACAGAAGGGCTTTTAAGTTGCAGTCTCGTCAACCTCTTTTCACTCATGAAAGTGGCATCATTGTGAGCAACCAAAGACTTTATATAGTTTGGCAGCACATTAGAAATATTTAAAACAATGCCATCCAGGCGTCTTTGCTGGTGATATTCTCTGGATTTCCATTGCTATGGAGATACCCTAAGAGAGTTCTGGAAGCCATCAGGAAAAATTAATGAGTTCAGGTTGGATTGTGCAACAAAAAATAGTAACTACCGCAGCAAAGCCAAAAGAATAAGGAATAGAGTTGAGCCCATGCTCTTCCCGTAACCCTGGGGATGTTTTAGACTTGCTGATTTTGACTGAAAATTCCTCTTGCCTTCTGGAAATGTTATGATACGTAAGAAATGGCTGTGTTGTAATCCTTATTTTGTCTGTTTTCAAAGGCATACGATGGGTTCGCCAGTTTAGGAATCTCGCGGTTGCTGGAACCTTCTGACATGGTTTTATTAGCGATACCCGACAAACTGACTGTTATGACCTATCTCTATCAAATCCGGGCTCACTTCTGTGGCCAGGAGTTAAACGTGGTCCAGATAGAGGAGAACAGCAGCAAAAGCACCTACAAAGTGGGTAACTACGAGACAGACACAAACAGTTCCGTCGACCAGGAGAAGTTCTACGCCGAGTTGAACGACCTGAAGCGGGAGCCGGAGCTGCATCCCCCGGATGGGGCTTTGGTGGACTTTGCTTCTCAGGATGACTCTGTCTTTGTCAACGACAGCGGCGTGGGTGAATCTGAGAGCGAGCACCAGACTCCCGACGACCACCTGAGCCCCAGCACAGCTTCCCCTTCTTCTCGCAGGACTCGAAGCGACACGGACCCCCAGAAATCCCAGCAGAGCTCCAGCAGGACTTCTGCCTCCGAAGAGGTTGGGAAGTGTGGCGCTATGGACGCCGCGCCGGCACCGCCGGTGCTGGGGAGGAAGAAATTGTTGGTGGCTGACACTTTAGACTTGAGTGACTTGGCACATGTCAGCGATCCAAAAGAGGACACCTCTCCCATCATTGCTTGCGAAGATCACGACAAGAAGAGACACCAGAGCTCAGAGAGTCCTCTTGGTTTCTCTGAGCTGGACAAGCTGGGATGTATAGCATCCATAGAGAGCACAAGAGTAGATCCCGGTTCACCTGTCACAAAGCCCAGTTTATCTCCCACTTCGAAGCTGGGCTACTCCTACAATAAGGATACAGACCTTGCAAAGAAACCCCATGCTTCTCCGAGGCAAACAGAATCCGATTCGGAGAATGATGCCAGATCGGCTGTAAATCATGTAGATCAAAGTGCAAAAACAGCCCAGGTAAGAAATTTAAACTTCCTTTCTGCCTGTAAGTCAGGATGGGGATGCTCTTCAAGTTCTTTCTCCACGTTTGTAATTTACACCGTATCTTCAGCCTGAACGACAAGGTGGGCGGCGTGTCTTTATTGTTGGGCAAGAAATGCTTTGACTGAAAGTGGCTGATGCTGAAAGAGAGCCGTTGCATGAAAAATTCGTTTGTAGGAACTGTCCTACTGCTAATCTTTCCAATCTCTCTCCAATAAAAGAAAGTAGAAGTTGTACTCTCAAGCAGCTGAAAGAAAATGGCTTGAAGGCTTCTGCCACCTTGCTGCTGACTATTGCATATTGAAGCAAAAAACTGGAAAAGTAATTTTTTTCATCAATTCATTGATCCATATTCAAAAAATGTGACGTTTTGAGTTACCTTAAAACATGCCAAACATACTTCAAAATACGTGAGAAACCACACAGCCTCGTGGACGTAACCATGATGGGGAGGGAGAAACTCCAGAATATTAAGTTACGCTGCTCGTTGAGAGGCCTCGAGCCACGATTTAACCACAATATCGTTTTCCTTTCTATAAAGATAAAAAGAATGCGCCCACCTACCTTGCAGATTTATTGTGAGGATGAAAGTTGAATATTACATAAATGCTAAGTATTATCAGGAAAGCGTATCGTCACAAAAAATAGGTCAAAAATGTTATCAGTCCTGTTTACAGAAATACCAAAGCTGGCTTATAATTTTTCCCCCTGTGAAGAGCTTTCCTGAGTTTTGGCTTTGTTTGGCTTCATGCCATGAGGTCTGATAAGAAAAGAATAGAGCCAGCTGTTTGGTACTGTGGATTGCTTCAAGTATTCTTAAGTTTTTTGCTGAGTGAGCACCATAAAGATTGAATTTATTGCAAGAGAAGCATCTATAGCTGGGTTAGAGTGGCCAAATATTCTGTAACCAACTAAATTTCTTTCCTTTTACCAGTGAAGACTCATGAAGTTTCTCTCCATCATCGTCTTTGTGTACTGGATGAGGAAGGAACAATTTGGCCCGTAGAGAATAATAGAGCAGGGGGAGAGAGGATGCCTTCTCTACCAAGATTTTCAAGTGCAAGGGTGTCATAGGCCAAGGAAAAGGAGGAGATGACTTCAAAACCTGTTCTCTGTGCATCTCTGTGCACATGGTCATAAAATCTCAGGTGTGAGCCTCAATCCTAACCTCGGGCACTCAGTTGTTGGTTAGAGTCAACCATGGCTGCCCCATCCCTGGAAGGGTTCAAGGCCAGGTTGGAGGGGGCTTGGAGCAACCTGGCCTGGTGGGAGGTGTCCCTGCCCAGGGCAGGGGTTGGAACTGGATGATCTTTAAGGTCCTTCCAACCCAAACCATTCTGTGGTCTCCGTTTCCTCGTGGTTGTTGCAGGAGCACAACCTGCAACCTCTGTCCCAGCTCTACCTCATGTAAAGACCTAGAGACACATTGTCCTAGAAGTCTTCCCAGTTGACTGAGAAGGCAGTGCTGGGGTGTGTATGTGTATGGGAGTATATACGTATGGGACTATATACAAATGGGAGCTCACACTGCATGTGCTGAAGCTCCTTCTATTAATTCTCTGCAATGTGCTTGAAGACAGGACTTCCTCGTGGATATTCACAAATGAAGCAGAAGCAGATATTTTTTGCCAGGTTTTTGCCTTCTACCCAGCCTCTCTGTGTTCAGTTTAAGTTATAAATGACTTATACCCATATAGGTAGCCAATGAAGCATTATATTTGCATACATATTAAAGTAAATAAGTAAACACATAGCAAATTTAACATAGCCTCCATGAAGCCAATTATTTCATTTCCACAGTAGCAGTTTAAAGGCATTAAATGTTGATAGAAATTAAGTTTTAAGGGGAGGGGAGAGAACTCTTATTTACATTATAAAGGCCTGTGACTTTTTTTTTTTTTTTAATTTTACATTTTGATCATCTTTACCTTTCATTTCTGTAGAATGCTCTGTCACCTCATGAAGCTGCAATCCATGCGACTCCTGACCTTTTATTATATAGGAAGGCTCCTGGCCACTAACCACTGTATAAATGTTAAGTACCCTGAGGCTGCCTTGCTGTTAATTATATTTCTTTCTTTTTAAGCAACGAATGTTGTCAAGACAAGAAGAACTTAAAGAACGAGCAAGAGTTCTGCTTGAGCAAGCAAGAAGAGATGCTGCTCTGAAGGCAGGGAGCAAGCAACTGTCCAATGCCATCATCCCGGCCCGCAGTAAGCAGCTGAACGATGTAAGAAATTTTGGCAGTAAGATTAGAATTCTTCAATTTCCACCCTTGAAATTCCTTGTATGTGCAAACACTTCTGGGGGTCCTTGCAGAGGGTTGGAGCTGGGGGACGAGCTCCAGCGTGGCAGCCGCACCTCCAGCAGCCTCTGTGGTGACCTGGAAGGATGCGTTGCTCTCTGGAGATGAAAGTTAAATTCATTTTTATGCAAACTTTTGCAGTGCAGGTTTTGTGATTCTAACCAGTGCGCGTTCGGAGACCATCCTGGCAACCGAGAATGTAAATGTAACTGAAAAATAATGATGCAGAGAAAGGCTTGAGTCTTTACTAGATTCATATCTTTCAGAGCCTAGTCCTGAGGGGCAGATTCTGCTTTTGACATAAAAGGGATCATGCAATCAAAAAACGAAGACAGTGATTTATATGTCTCATTTCATTCTCTAACTCTCTTGGATCCGTGCTGTACTTTTGTTTCTTAACAATTCCTTTACCAAAACTGACACTTTTTTTTTTAAATATATTCATATATGCAGACAGGTCTCATTTGTATAATGATATATAAGCAACTTTTTTATGACTTTTAGTTTTTCCTAGATAAGTATATTTTAGTATAAATTTCACTTTGGAATATTTTTTAAATTAGTTTTTCGTAGAACAAACAGCATCAGAGGAGGGATACTACAGGCAACTACTCAGGCAGGAACAACTGTGATTAAATTTGCCTAACATTTTTTTATTACAAACTCATATTTTCAAAGGTTTTGCAACTTTGCTAGGATTTCATTGTTTGAGCTGAGATTTTCTCCATCAGCTCTCTGCCTTAGGGTTATATTTATTTTTATTTTTTTACTTTAAAAAACCCACACTGTTCAGCCATTCCTCTGTATTAGGTTGGCTAAAATGATTTTTTATGTTAGAAAAATGTCTTATGGGAAGAAGGTTCCATCCCCTTGAAAAATCTGTTCCAAACAAAGTTGTGCTGTTGTCAACTGTAGTTCAGAAAAGCTGGTCAGTAAAAATGGCCTGTATGGACACAGCCCAGCAAGAGCATCTTCTGCCGTGGTTCCCCCGAGGACCAGGGCCCATTCTGATGCAGATGGTAGTACTGGAAAGTAAAACTTCCTTTTTTAGACTCAAACTCCTGCTGATGAAAGCCAAATGTTAGGGAGAGGAGCTGCCCTATGGACACATGGAAGAGAGATGTCCCCGGTCGATGGCAGAGGGGGAGATGGCAGTGTGGAGTTAGATGACAATGAGGAAACCAGCTGTCAGGAGATGGGGACAGAGTTTTTAGGTTGAGAGTTGTTACTGTGTAGTTCAGGCAGCCAGATTACCCGTAGGACCTTGTGTCATCTACTAGAGGAGCTGAAAACTGAATTAGTAGCCTGTAGGAAAGGGACGGGCAGGTTTTTGGGGACTAACATTTCCTTCTGCCTCCATTAGAAGTTCTTTGCAATGTTGGGAAGGTGCCTTCAACCCAATGTACTGGAGGTGGCGTTATTCCTTGAAGAACCAACATTTCCTTCTGCCTCCATCAGAAGCCCTTTGCCATGTTGGGAAGGTAACTTCAACCCAACATACTGGAGGTGGTGTTATTCCTTAAAGAACCAACATTTCCTTCTACCTCCATCAGAAGCCCTTTGCCATGTTGGGAAGGTACCTTCAACCCAATGTACTGGAGGTGGTGTTATTCCTTGATAGATGATTTCCAACACAGGATTTGTGGGGACCGATTTCTGGAAGTTTTGAGCACCCACCTATAGCCAGGTCAAGGGGAACTGTGCTGGGAATAAATGGTCCTGGCCCCTCAGAAATCTTGGGTGCTCCAAGCAATCAGGGAATGGTCCTCTTGGCTTGAGTTGATTGTATCATAAGAATAACAAAAGCTCCTCAGCTCAGAAGGGTGTTGGGGAGGTGTAGTTGGGAAGCCCTAGGATAGGATAGTGAAGAGTGCCACAGCAATGCTCTGGAGGAACTAATAATTCTGTGTTCAGAAAAATGTTTAAATCGCATTATTTTAAACAAGGTGTAGGGCAGGCAGTGGATGATGAGGGTGAAGTGAGATATTGAGGACTTCTTCATTCGCTCAACACGCTCAGTCACGGCCACTGAAAAAGGCAAGTGTCCCAGAGGAAAATAAAATATGGGTTGTGCAATTAAAGACTGTACAAAATGAGAACCAGCGCAGGGTTGTACAGCCAGTGGAATTTCAGCATCTCCTAGTTTTCGGGTGTTTGATTTGCCAAGGTTAATATTCTCCTAGTGCATTTTGGTGGGAAACATGCATTGTGAAAAGGGCTTCTTTAATGGAGGCTGGTATAGTATTCATATTTAATATATTATAGAAAGTTGTTACATAGTTATATAAAGCTGTATGTAACATATACCTATGTTATATACATATCCATACATATGTATGTTCTGAGTGAGGATGTGTATGCATCAACATACGGAGCTATAAAATACATTGATTTATGGGGTTTTTAACATATTTGATCTTTGTGGAGATGAGGTGTTTCCATTTGATCTAATTGTGCCAGTTTTCACTACAGGCCACTGCATGTTTGGTCATTCGAAAATAGTGCGGACTCATTTCTGTGTGGTGTTTTCTGGTCATTAAGGTTAACAGAAATAGAATGTTGTGTTCTTTTTTTCCAGTGCTCTGGGCTTGCTGTTCTTTTCGATTTTTTGTTGTCGTTGGGGTTTTTGGTTTGGTTTGGTTTGGATCTCTGTTGCAAACCACTGGCTTTATTGGCCACTAACTGGCTGCTTTCCCGTGACATGTCCATTTCCTTGTCTGCTTACCCCTTTTTCTTGGGTCTTCCTGCTTGCTGCAGGGTGCTTCCATCTTCTCATGTGTGCTCTGGGGTTAGGCCCATTGTGTCAGTATTCACACTTGCTTTACTCTTTTTTTCTTTTTTCCTTTTTAACTTGGAAATTGATGAAATTGGGGGAGCAGAAGATCAAGGTGCTGAATTTGCTGGTTCTCTCAATCCCATTTTCCTCTGAAACATCTAATGAAATGTGTGCTCTTCCCCTTCTTTAGTTTGTGTCTTCCTGTTCTTTCCTCTCTCCCAGACTCTATTTCAGTTCTCTGTCCTGCCCATTTCCACTCCCCTTCTTCTCCTTTTTAACTTTTCTTTCTTAATACCTGCTCTCTTTACTCTTTCTTCCCTTGGACGTCTTCCCTCTGTGCTTTCTGCCCCATCTTCTTCCGTTCCTCTTCAACCCACCAGATTTGGTCCTGTCAGACTCCATGTGCTCCCTCTGTTTGTATCACCTTCCTTTTTCTCACATTTCTTCCCTACTTGCAGTGGGGTAGGAAGTTTTTGTCCCACTGTTAGGTCTGCCCATTTGGTGTTCCTCAAGAGCCCACAATTTCCAGGCTGGTTGCCCACCAGCCTATGTGTAAGCCTATAGGCAGTATTTGAAGTCTGAGAAGAGACCGCGTTGATCAGAAAGTCCTTGGGAACGTGCTCATGGTTTGGGAGGATCATGGGTATGGCCTTACAATTGATGCAGCCTCTTGGAGACGGGAAGAATTAGCCAAAGAGCTCTGTGAACAGAGTGACTGATCCCCCCCAGATCCCTTTCTCAATGGTAGGTTTACAAACAGCTTGGCCTTTCTTAATGTTCTCTTGATGTAGGTGTAGTGACTCTTTTACGAGCTGCTTCTGTCCTTTCCAGCCTGGCCTAGCTGCTGTAATCACTTAGCTTTTAACCAGGAGAGCCTATTTATTAGCTTACTCATTTTTATTGAACTGGCCTTTTCCCATGATGAGTATCTCAGGGCGAGAAGGGACGTATCTGCTCCTACCAGCTGCTGGTGGTAAAGGGGCAGGCTGGAGGGGACCACCACAAGTGGGAAGCACTCAGGTGTTGCAGGGATAGAAAGTCTTTCCAGTAGGATGCCCTCCCTTGCAGGACGTGGGGTGAAATCTCTAAACTCTTGAGTCTCAGCGTAACTCCACTGTCAGCAAATATCTGTGGAGGCCAGTGGCAAAATGTTCCTCTTCTTCTCCAGTAATGACTGGTCCACAGTAAAAATGGAAATTCCCTGCTGCTGTCATTGGCTCTGTAAACTCAGCTGGCCCTGGGTATGGAGTCAGTGTGATTACAGAGAATGGAATTAGGAATTAAGAAATGCACAGGCAACTTTAATTAGCCTCCTTTGTGTATATGCATTACGATGCAGTCTTTAATTATGTGATCACGTACAATTTTTCTCCCCAAAGCAGTTGCGTCTCGTTTAGCTGGGAGGACTGAGGTGGTGTTTGTCCAGAGGACCTCTGTCCTTTTGGCTGCAGGAACTGGGAGGTGTGTGGCCAGCGAAGTGGGGATTGTGGCCAGCAAAAGGATGAGTTGCAATGAAGGTGCCCGAAAGAATTAAACGTAACGCCTTTCCTAAAAGGTGTAAACATAAATCCCCCTTTTCTGGATTTGATGGGTGGACTGTTCAGTGGGTAAGGAATTGGATAGATGGACACATCCAGAGGGTTGTACTCAATGGCTTTAAGTCCAGATGGAAAGCAGTGACAAGTGGTGTCCCTCAGGGGTCCATGCTGGGATCGGTGCTGTTTAACATTTTTATGTTATGACATAGACAGAGGGATTGAGAGCACCATCAGCGAGTTTGCAGATGACACCAAGCTGTGTGGTGGTGTTGATACACCTGAGGGATGGGATGTCATCCAGAGGGACCTGGACAGGCTGGAGAACTGGGCT
>BJBW01021435.1:0-12166 GCA_004320125.1 Scolopax mira
AAGACCCGACTGGATGCAGTCCTGAGAGGCATGCTCTGACATGCTCTGGGTGGTCCTGCATTGGCAGGGGAGTTGGACTAGATGATCTCTATGGTCCCTTCCAACTCCAAAAATTTCAGTGATATTCAGTGATATTCAGTGATAAGGTAAAGTTGTGCCAACAGTCCAGTTTTTCAGAGGCACAATATTTTATACTTTTGATTGTTGTGTTTCATATTGTGTTGTACACTGAAATCTGAGATCCTTTCTCATGGGTAAACCCATTGACCATCTGACACCCTATTTGAATTCTTTTCCCTGCTGTTCACTGAAGTTGGAGAACTCTGTCAGCTTCATCTGTATCCCAGTTTCATTCATTTTCTGAGTGTACTTTGTCTCCATATATGACTACAGTGGAAAGATTTAAATTTCCCTTACTAGAGTGTATTCCCATACTCCTGGTATACTTAACATGAGCTTGAGACCATGGCCATTCTGGCATTCGTTGGCCACAGGTTAGGAACAGCATTCTTGAGGTTTGGAATATCAGCACGAACATAGCATTTCCATTTGACCCCTGTAGTGCTGTAAGATCAAAAAAAACCAAAGGCTTGTTTCAGTGGGGAGAGTCTGAACAGGTTGCCCCATTAAAAAGAGGACAAAATCCATCATGTGCTAATTCTGTGCTTTGTACCACTGCTATCGGTAGCTTCCCAGGTACATGGTCCATGAGGTTTAATTAAAGTCATAGGTACAATACCTATGGTAATTTGGTAAATTGGCCATCACAGGCTGTCCTGGATGTAATACTGTCAGATATTCTCTTTTGTCAGTGGATGGGGCACTGAGCTCAGTTTTTACAAAGAATGCTCACCTTCTAGGGCTTCGAGTGGGCCCATATTGATTATGTAGTTGATCGACTACTTCAGAAAGTCTCCTATCCCATTGAGCCTCATATTTTTTTCAATAAGCCATTAGCTCTTTCTACCATCCCATTTGACTGAGGATAGTATGGGGTGTGGAATACCCATTTAATTCCCTGTTGTTTTGCCCAATCTTGTACTTTCTTACATGAAAAATGGGAGCCATTATCACTTTGGATAGCATCAGGAGTAGCTAGATTTGAGAACCATGATGAGAGTCCTTGCATTCTATTTTTTCCATCAGTTCTCTGACACTTATTGACCACAAACAAGCCCAAGATCACCTCAACTCCTGTGAGGATATATTGCTATCATGCAGAGGATTTGAATGGTCCAATATAATCAATTTGCCATGCAGACCATAAAGTTTTCCCTTCATTGATATGTAAAGGTAGTGCTTTAGCAGGGTGATCTGTCTGTAATCTCAGTCTAGACTTAGGACACGCTGCAAGAAGTTTCACAAATTCTCCTGTTTATAGGCCAGCTTTTACTCTGTGCAGCAAAGTAAAGTTCTTTACCTGTGTGGCCTAAATTTTGATGTAGCCATTCTCCCAATCAATACCATTCTGAATCTAAGGTGACTTTCCTAATTCTGGTTAGCTCATCTACTCTCTGATTCCACTTTGTGGTTGGCCGATTATTCTTAGCATGAGCTTTAACCCATCCAATCTTAAAAGGTGTTTTCCTGGCTATATCTAGCAAAAATTGCCAGCCTTTGCTTCTCCAAACTGGTGATCCATTTTAAGGTTTCCCACTGACAGACCCACTGTGTGGCACCAGCTCGTACACCATAAGACTCTACATATATAATTTTTGCTCCATTCTGTGCTGCCAAAACAACTGCTCTTATTTCTCCTACTTGTGCACTGCCTTCACCTTCCACTATTACATGCTTGCCAGAGGTAATATCTAACACAACAGCTTTATATTGCCATTTACCATTTACTCTTTCTGCAGAAGCATCTGTAAACTAAATGTTTTCTGTTGGGGTGTTCTCAGTGAGGGATGGTGCATCCAGAATGGGTGAAGGTTTGAAAAGTTGCATAATGCTAAAGGGTCTGTGTTTATGGGCATCTGCAATTTGGAAACCTTAGTGCGTCCTCCAGTAGACTGCATATTTTCTGCAGCTCCTGTTAGATAAGCATACCATTTTCTGATAGTAGGTTTCTGTGTGACTCCTTCTGGGAGAGCAGTTCCCTTTAGGATTGCTTCTAGTAAATTAAAGGGTCCTCTAGTTTGCACAGGTTGTCCCTGATGTGTTTTTTCAATTTGTTTAAGTGCTCAGACTAAGACAAAAGTCCTTTTTCCCATTCAGAGTACCATTGTTCTGTTTCTTTAAATGCAATTGAGCTAAACACTAGCAGTTTTTTCAGCCTGTCTGGGCTATCTTGGAAAAGATTACAGTAATTAGCATGTTCTGCAAAACCCCATTTGGCTATGATAGGGTCGGAGGGGTGTACTGGTCCCAGTGACTTGTATGTTTTTAATTCTTCAGAGTTTTTATTGCCTTGCTATGTTCTGATCTCCACTCCCAGGACTTACCTTTCCATAAAAGTGAGCATAACTGATGAGAAGTTATAGAAGATCCAGGCACATGCTTCCTCCAATATCCTAAAGTTCCCACTAATTGTTGTAATTCCTTCTTTGATTGGGGCATTTGCATTTCTTCAATTTTCCTTAAAGTATCTGGAGAAATCATGGCACTGCCTGCTATCCAGCTAGTACCTAAAAATTTTCACTTCACAATAACTCCTGGACACCAGTGGCTGCTGGCTTCATCCTGATTTAACATTATTTGGTCGCCGCCAGTAAAGTATACTCACCACAAATATTGAGTTTCAGTTTCACCAGCATTTCTGCTATATTTCTCTTGCAAATTTGACAGTTGCAATGGATCCCAGAGGCTAGTTCATGTAGTATTCCACAGATCACCACCCTGAGGTTCTGTAGTTATTTCTGTTTCAATAACAGGTCTGGCTTCATATTCAGGAGGAGCTGTGGGGAATGAAGGAATGTCTTCTTCTAACTTGCTATCATCAGGGACCATCCCAAATGTCTCCATACCAATCTTCAGGGGATGCTATTAGTTTCCTAATCTGTACAATGTCAGGGAGATGGGGAGACCGTATAAGACCGTATTTTGTTCCAATTTTTGCATTTTCTCCTTTTGTTCCTGCAGTTTTTCTTGCAGCTGTTTATTTTCAACATACAGAAGTGACTCATTTTCCCTTCTGCTCTCTATTTCTCTCTTTAGGTCCTCCCTGTCTCTATAGGCAGCTTCCAAACAGGTGCCTAACTTTTGCAGATAACTCCCTTATCTTTTCCATCCATTATGTGGCCCCTAACTTCTTTTAAGTGTTCTTCAACATCTTTCCAATTGTAGCAATTATCACGAGCCCATTCCTCTGAGAATTTGGGACTTGGGTTCACTCCATGCCTCCATAAATAATCAGTGATAATGCCTGACATGCTGCTGACTATACCAAGTGTCATGGATGGAGTGTGATGGCCTTGCTGGCCAAGACCTGAGCAGGAGCTGGGGAGGGGGAGCAAAACAGGGAGAGCACACTATCAAACATTACAATTACTGTTTCTTCAGGTTTTGTTATAGAACAGATAAGGCTAGGGGATACAGCTGTCCTTTTCAGAGACAAATAAAATAAAAAGAATACAAATTTTATTCTTGACCCCATTTAAACACACATCTGGATTTTGCACAGCCTATGAAGAGCTGAGCATTGCAAATAATTCTCCTTGGAGGCTTAAGACCATGAGCACTGGTTGTGCTCATGCAGAAAGGAGAAACCCCATGTCATCTTCTTTTTCCTGTTTGATACAACTTTTAAGCTTGTTGGCTTTGCTCTTTACTTAATCAAAGAGTCATATATGTATATGAGGGAAGACCTTGTGGTGCTGACCGTGACCAATGCAAAAGAGGAGGTCTGCACACCCACAAGGGCCATGAACACCTGAAACACCCTCTTCCATGGCCTTGAGGCCTCCATGGCCTCTATGCCATTAACCAGCGACTTCAAGGCTTCAATTGCTTGTAGGGAAAACCAAGCAATTTTCCTGATCAGGAATGACAACTTCTTTGCTTTCATGCTCCAAAAAAGCTGAATTGGAATAAAATGGTGAAAGGGTCACATCTTCTCTACACATGAATCATAGGAGAGGGAGGACCCACGCCAACAGGCAGCAGCTGGGAGGCAGCATGGTGAAACAAAGCAGGGCACTTGTCCCTATATACTTTGTTTTGTATCCAGAGGTTTAGAAGAAATCCTGCTGGCCTTGATGCTGAAGCTGTTTACTGTTTTTAGACTTGACAGCACATTATTAACTGCAATGGCAGAGAACACCATCTGTCTTTTCCTGAGATATTTGATCAGTCTGTGAGTTGGAGGTTTTGTTGGGTTTTTTAAAGCAAAAGGTTGTACTTGTCCTGATTAGGTGAAAGATCTTGAATTATCATAGCTAAAGCAGAAATTTAAACTCTCAGACTTTTTTTTTTCCCCTTTATGGCCTCTCAATATCCTGAGACCATTTTCTCTTGACAGTTTACTACTGTTAGTAATCATTTGTAGGCAATGCAGGAAATAAAAAAAGACAAACATGATGAAAGATTGGGACTTGGAAGGTTTTGGGGCAACTCATCAGTTAACATGTCTAGCTTATTATGTAGTACTGGCTGTTTCTTTTAATTATCATCTGAATTTCACTGAATTTCACTTCTGAATAAACATTCTGAATGTTTATTTTTAATCTTATTCCCTCTGCAATTAATAGGACTTGAATTTTGCTTTTCTTCTCCCCCTTTTATTTTTTTTTCAAATGGATTGTTGTCTTGGGTGGTTAAATTTGGAAGCCCAAGCACCTAATAAGAGACGTCTGATGAAGGGTGTTAATAGGAAGGTAGACTTGTTTTACTTGTGAAGATCTTAGGATAAATACCACAGAAACTGGAGTAGGTGTATTTGGTTTATGTGCCAAGCTTTTGGTAGCGGCAGGCCTGCAGTAATGGTGTGAGAAGACATCAGAAGCTGCTCCATGTCAGATGGAGCCAGTGCCAGCCAGCTCCAAGACAGACCTGCTGCCAGCCAAAGCTGAATCCATCAACAGTGGCAGTAGCACTTCTGTGATAACATATTTAAGAGAGTTAAAATTGCTGCCCAGGAGTAGCTGTGAGAAAAGGGAGTGAGAATACATGAGAGGAAAAGCCCTAAAGACACCAAGGTCATGAAGGAGGGAGACTAGATGCTCCAGACACCAGAGCAGAGATTCCCCTGCAGCCCATGGAGAAGATCATGGAGACTGGGGTTGTTTCCCTGCCTGGAGGTCCATGGTGGAGCAGATATCCATGCTGCAGTTTATGGAGGACTCTGTGCCAGAGCAGGTGGATGTGCCCTGAGGAAATCTGTAGCCCATCCATGCTGGAGCAGCTTTTATGGCAGGACCTATGGCCCAGTACAGTGGAGCCCACATAAGTGGCAGGTTTTTTAGCAGGACCTGCAGCCTATGGAAAGAAAAGCACTCTGGAACAAGTCTTCTGGTAGGAATTGTGAGCCTGTGGGACCCAATGGATCAGTTTGTTCCTGAAGGCCTGCACCCCATGGAAAGGATCCACAATGGAGGAGTTTGTGAAAGACAGCAGCCCATGGGAAGGATTAAATGTTGGAGAAGTTTGTGAAGGACTGGAGCAGGTGATGACTGTGAGGAAGAGAGACTGGTAGAGACAAAGTGTTAGTGCCTGACTGCAGCCCTCATTCCCTGTGCCCCTTTCTCGCAGGGAGGGGGTAGAGAAGTTGGGAATGAGGCTGAGCCTGGGAAAAACGAAGAATCCAGGGAAGTTGTTTTGAGGTTTGTTCTTATTTCTCATTATCCTACTCTGCTTAATTGGTAATAAATGAAATTAATTTCTCAAAACTGAGTCTGTTTTGCCCATGATGGCAACTGGTAAGGGATTTCCCTGTTCTCTCAGCCCACAGGCCTTCCATCATATTTTTCTCCCCATGATAGTTTGAGGAGGCGCAGTGATAGAGCGCCTAGAGTGATAGAACTTGGTGGCACCTGTTAGCCAGCCAAGGTCAGCACACAACAGTGGTCTAAAATCTTTCGGCAGGTTCTTCACTCAAGGTCAATACAATTCTCACTGGCACTGAGAGTCTCTTTACATCAGGATGAGATGAGGAGGGGGAACTGGTTTACAAGTGGGAATTACTGACTCTGAAACTGACTTGCTGACTTCCTGAGTATAACTCCCTGCAACTTCTCCTCAGGGAAAATACTCCCCTGTATCCTGGACAGATATGGCGTAAATAGGTATTCTTTTCCTTGCAAAGTTCTGAAGAAAAGTTAAACATTATTCTGTGACAATTGAGGAAAACAAAGATAAGACCTCCACACTTTGTATTCATATGAATGAGAACTGCAAATTGTTTGACTTTACATAGAAAACGATGTGGTTTATTTTAAAATTGACATGTTGATAATCAAAAACAGATTTGGGCAAGCAAAACTGAGTATTTTCTAAATGGTGTTCTTTCGCTTAAATTGCTTTTGAAAAAGCAAACAAACAAAGGAAACAAACCCCTAACTTTTCATGTATATTTTTTTCTCTTGCTGTAAAGGCTGTTCACGAGGAAAGGTGAAGAATCAGTGCCACTTCTGCATGGAATCGTGATCCATAATGAATTAGTAACAGCAAAGTACAGTACCCTTTCTGTCTGCTGAAAAAAGAGGGGGAAGCTGGACAAGTGGTTTAGGGAATTCAAGTCCTGATTTGTAAAACACCTGTGAAGGAAGGAGGTACAATCCATATCACTATCATGTCCTCTGAGGAAATATGCCCATGAGGTGTTCAGATGCTGCTGCATGGCGACACCTGAGTGTAAGCTCTCAACCCACCCAGTTGTAGGTGCATAGGAATGGGGGATTGTGGCTGCAGACTTCCTTGGGAGGTACCACAGAGCTTCATCTAGGGACTTCAAAATTTTACAAGTGGAGCTGCAGTAGCTCATAACCTCCTGGGATCTATCAGAGAGGTGATGCTACAAGGGTGTCACACACTCAGCTGCTCCAGATGATTCCCTTCACTGGGGAGGGAAAGACACTCAGACATTTGTTATTATTTTTGGCCTGGACAAGCAGTTTCTGAAATGCTTTTTTAGAGGAAAAAAAAAAAAAAAAGGAGAGACACGGTGTCCATGGCTCAGAACTGACTAGATGAAGTGTGATATGCTGAAATGTGTGAGAAATGTGAGAGGGAAAGCAGAACAACATCAAGGACTTTCTGCACATAGGCACTGAAGTACTACCACTGCTTTTCATTAAGGTCTGCCTTTTCATAAGGTATCAGCAATATTGGTATAAGCGTCTCTGCCATTGCCTGCCTGCTTCCTTGCAGAGCTTGTGGAAATGAATCTTGCAAGACACTTCTCAAGCATTAAGGAGTTACTCAGGATGTTAGCAATATTATCCCTATCTGATAGGCACTGTGTATCAAACTGGGGAAACAGTGTGGTTTTTTTCTTCAATGAGACAACAGCTTCTCTAGAGAGAGCTCACGTTTCAAATGTTATTTTCAAGATAACAATGGTAAAAATATTTGTGCTGGTGGGTGATAGAAGCCACACAAATTAAGGCATCTGCCATCACTGCCATGTTGCTAGTGAGTCACCATTAAATACCAGCGTAATGACATGGTGAGAAGCTTGGACATGTTCAGCTTGGTGAGTCCTTTCAGTGCTTTGGAGACTGATCCACTTCCTGACAGCAGTTCCTAACCCAAGAGAATTGCTGTCAGTGCAATTGCTGGGTTATGTGAGTGCAAAATAGTTTTCCAGCTCTTTATGCTCGGGACACACCCTTGGATGGAAGGTCAAATTACCCACACTTTGTCTCTCAAGCACTGGGTTTGTAGGAAAAGTGTATTTATTTGGAATGAGGAGACCACTTCACATTTACATCCTACTGTTTATATTTATGTTTATGTTGTCATCCACCCAGAGCATGACAATGGCCACATCTTTGGCCCTGCTGGCACAGCACGAAATTAGCTCTTGCTCTAATGGTGGTGAACAAAGAATTCAAGGATGAATTCAAGGATGAGGGTCTATCTCTAGAAAAACCAAAGAAAGTGGGTGCAAAAGCAGTAGTGTGCTCCACAGTGCATGGTATACCCAATACTATCTAGCAGAAAGGGTTGGTGGGGGAGGAAAGGGGATATTTGACATTGATCTCCAAATAAAGCATAGTGACTGGTCCTATCCAGAACAGCCCAGATGTTGCAACTTCTTGTTGTGCATAGGAATGGGGGATTGTGGCTGCAGACTTCCTTGGGAGGTACCTTGGGAGGTACTAAAAGGCAAGCAAGTCTTTCAGGACAGACAGCAGAAGACCATCAACTCCACCTTCTGGGCTCAAGTCTTTCGGTCTTGTGTATCTAGATTATTTCCAGTAGAGATTTTCTTAACCTGCTCTTAAAAACATCCTCTGATAGAGGCCCCACCATCTGTCCTGCTGCCTCACTGCTGCAGGGAAGTCTCCCTTCAGGTCTAGACCAAGCTTCAATCATCGCCACTCCAGTTGCCAGAATTTGTTCTCTTTCTCTCTTCTCATTTGTAAGTATTCAAAACTTTCTGGCATGGTCATCTTGAATCTCTTCTAGTCTCAGCAGAGACAATCTTTCTCCCATTCTGCCACTTTCTAGACTTACTAGTCTTATTTCCACTGTTATGCTGTGGACTGGGAATGGTTTCCAAAATGGGATACAGTACTGCTGCCATCCAGTGGAGAAGGGAATTGCTTTGGGTGTGCTGCATATGGAAACCCTGTTTACACATTACAAACTTGTTTTCTTTTTCTTGTTTTTGCCACAGGAGCACACTCCTGCCATCTCCTGTCAGCTTTTGCTTCACAAGGTCCCTGATCAGCTATGGTTTACAGGTTCCTGGGCCGGTCGGGTGGTGGTAAGCCATCTCCACAGTTTGCGTGCAGGTCTGTCCAAACTTCAGTGCTCTTCAAAGGGCAGGTTTTGAACTACAGCAGGGGTGAGATCAGGTTGCTGAGCTGCCTTTGCAGCTGCCTACCTGGTTTTGGGCTGAACACAGCTCCACTAAATAAGCAATTGCATCTCCTTTTCAGTATGTCATGCAAAGCAGGCAAAAGATTGCAACTTAGCCTTTTTTTTTTCTTAAACCAGGTTAAAAATTACATACATCCTTCTCAGACTAGCCAGGGAGGAAGCTGAGAGCTGGTGTGTGTGCTGGTCTACCATTACAACAAACAGGACTGTCATAGCCTGAATCCCTCGATCTCTAGTATTATTTACACCTGACATGAGCCACACCAATTTATCTAGCAGCTGTGACCTGGGGCCAGCTCACAGTCTCCAAGGAGACCTTTCCCTCTTGGGAAATACAATGAAATAATATATTAAGATATTTGCCTTCTGTGTTTTGCAGTTTTTATGGTACTTGCTGAAAGTTCTCATGAATTCACAGAACAACTCGATCTAGTGACTTTCAAGTGAGTCCCAATACCTCAGGAATTAAAATATAAAACAACAAATATAAAAAGTGTAGCAAAAATGGACCTTCTCCTAGCTGTTTTGTTCTTTGAAAGACCTTTTAAACACGTTGGAACACATATGTTTTGGTGCACTAACATTATATACCTTTTGTCTCAGTCTGGACAGTCCTTTAGCTCTCCCATCACCTCACCAGAAATTCCACATCCTGAACAGAAAAAAGCTTCATAAAGCTCCTCACCAACTTTCAAAACCCACCGCCCATATCCGACATGGAAGAGAGTGCTTCCCCTTCGTAGCTCACTCAGGAAAACGTGAATGCCTACAGCAGAAACAGATGCTGAGGGGAGAATGTGAGATTTATAAATGAGGGTTGCTGATGCATGCCTGCTCAGTGACTTGATTTAGTTGGGTTTTTTCCTTAACCACAGACATAAAAATATGCATCACAAAAAAAAAAAAGGACAGAAAGTAGAGAAAGGAGAAGCAATCTGGTTCTTTATTCCTCCAGGGGTACAAAAGGGGCCATTTGGGTTCTATAACCTACTGCAGCACAGTGCTGATGTTGTCTTACATGCTGTTGTTCCTGTGTTTTTGTTGCACTTACAGTTTGCCAAGCTTTTTCGGTTTAAGTGGCAGGAAAGGTATGTTCCTATTACATACAGTCAGACACTCTGGAAAATGTGATAGCTCACAGAATAGACCTCAGCCAGTGAAAAAAAAATGACAGTGTAAACCCCATATTTTATTCTTTCTTTGACAAATATACTGTTTAAGCTCTTGCTGCCCACTTTGATGCTGGGCTGAGTCTCCTTTCTCAAAGCCACTTCAAAGCTCCCACTTTGACAGCTTGTGCTAATGTGACCCATCTTGCCCTAATAGATCTGAATTATCCTGATGCAGCAGACATGATGCAAGTATCCCCTGTCTTGTGTTTGTTCAGAAGATTTAAGCACAAAGATGAAAACAAACAAAATCTAATCACACTAGTTCTGTAACATCTGAAACCACAACTAAGCCCAGGGTTCCAGAGAGCTAGGACACAACAGGTACACAACAGAATAAAAGTCCCTGGTCTCTACAGGCAAGAGAAAGGATGGCAGACAGTAGCCCACTGATGCAGTGCTAGGGCCAGGTAATTAAAAGACCCTGTAGTAAAGTAACTTGCCTAGTTTTACACTGAAAATAGAAAAGAGGCAGATGCAGGAGCTTATCTGGGGCAGTGTTTTAAGTGCAAAATATCATTTCATCAGATTGTTTCATCAGATTGTTATTAGACTCTTTCAACCACACAGCACTTAAATGGGACATGCCTTAATGATACTGTCCTTTCATCTATGATTTTATACAAGATTAGTGTTTTTTTTTCTCCAGAACAAAACAATTTATCTCATAACTCCTGCATTATGAAAGTTTAACTGCTTTGTCAGTTGTACTGGTCACTGGTTATTTTGTGTCATGTAACTACCCTGACATCAGAGCCATTTGCTGCTGGGTACGCATTGCAAGACCACTACCACAGCTCAGCCCCTCCACAAAATATCTCAGATAGGATCCCAAAACAAATTATTTTCTACTCCACTTTGCACTCCTTTTGACTATTCTATAATAAAGAAGTCAAACTGTTTCTTTGCAGTACTACACCTTTAATAATTTATTTATGAGTGCTTTAACAACTTCTCATCTGCCAATCTTTGGCCACAAGAGAGTATCTGCTTTAATCATTGCTTAGGAAGAAAGTACCTGGCAGATCTGCTGGATGGAGCAGGATGGTAAAAATGTAGCCGACAGACACAGTGGCAAATTTGTACCTTGTGTCCATGTCCAGGCCTTCTCTGAACGTTTTCACCTCTACATTTTTACTATTTAAATGCAAGTTGGAGATGAGGTTTGAGCAACCAAAACATACCACCTGCTTTTCAGACCTTAGAGGCTAAAAATAGACAGAATGGGTTAATACAATTTAAGAGAGAATAAGGCAGGTGAATTGCCAAATGTCACCCACCAGAGAAAAAGCCCCTTAAATACAAATAAAGAAGGTAACTCAGAGAAATAAATTAAATTTACCAGACTTCTGCTCACTCAACCATATGGCTTTTTCAAAGCCAAAGCCTCTGTTTTTCATCATGGTTTAACCACTGTCAACCAGCAAGACATGCATTTAAAGAAGACACACTTGGATATGCTTGAAAGTCGACAAAGTGTCCAACAGCTGTAAAAGATAAACAAAAATCCTTGAGGAATTTTGCAGGGGCAGGTCTGATATTGACCTTTGTTGTAGAGACGGATATTAGAGTTATTCTGCTACAAACAGAAATAAATCACTTTGGTGCATTAAAATAAGAAAACATTGATATAGTTCAGATGATTTCTACTGCGAGGCACCACAGATGTGGGACAGAATGGTGTAACCTGTCACAATCCTAGTCAGGATATACTGAGGCACCCTCCTGCCATGGCCACCAGTTGGAGCTCATCGTTGTTGCGTGGGACTTGTTGACTCATACCCTCCCATCTGGAGACATTTGGCAGGCCACCTATAAGCAGCTACCAAGTCTGGTCCTACAGGGGTGACATGCTGGCTGAGGCTGCCACAGCTGCTTCCAGCATGAAGCTGCTCGATAGCTTGATGAAGGCCATGATATGAGGATATGCAGGGGGAAAATTAGAAGGGCCAAGGCTCAAGCTGAGCTCAGCTTGGCCACTACAGTTAACAATAATAAAAAGGGTTTTTTTC
>BJBW01021440.1:1931-18491 GCA_004320125.1 Scolopax mira
GCTGGGAGGGCTGGAGCCCCTCTGCTGGGAGGGGGGCTGAGAGAGTTGGGAGGTTCAGCCTGGAGAAGAGAAGTCTCTGGGGAGACCTTAGAGCCCCTTCCAGTCCCTCAAGGGGCTCCAGGAGAGATGGGGGGGACTCTGGATGAGGGAGGGGAGCCATAGGAGGAGGGAGAAGGGTTTGACCCTGAAAGAAGGGAGATTGAGATCTCAGGAGGAACTTGTTTGGTGTGAGGGTGGTGAGATCCTGGCCCAGGTTGCCCAGAGAAGCTGTGGCTGCCCCATCCCTGGAGGGGTTCAAGGCCAGGTTGGAGGGGGCTTGGAGCAACGTGGTGTGGTGGGAAGTGTCCCTGCCCAGGGCAGGGGGTGGGACTGGATGGTCTTTAAGGTCCCTTCCAACCCAAACCCTTCTGTGATGCTACAGGGATATTTCTGTGCAGTTCCTTTTGGCTGGAGTTTAATAGGTTGCTTTTGCATATGGCTTGCATGAGCTTTGGATGTTCACAGTGTGCCCAGGGCAGTGGTGGAATCACCATCCCTGGAGGTATTTAACAACCAGGCAGACGTGGTGCTGAGGGACATGGGTTAGCAGTGGTTTGGGCAGCGTGAGGTTGATGATTGGACTCAATGATCTGAAAGGTCCCTTCCAACCCAAATGTTTCTGTGATTCAGATCTATGCTTCTGCTGAACTACAGCCAATGTCTTCGCTCAGGGCTGTGTGGGATTTATGTGTCATGGTTGTAGGGCAAGAAACTTTCCAACCTTTCAAGGGCAGAAGCCCCCGCCCTTGGCGCCCAGGCCCATAGACAGCAGATGCCAGTCTCAGGGATGTCCCCATGTGGAAGGGGTGACACGTGTGTGTCCTTCTGACTCTCGGAGCTGGCCATACCAACCTTGGTGTGACTCCTGTGGGAGCAGTCCTTTGGAAGCGTTGTATTAAGTGTTAGGAGAGGAGGCAAAAAAGGGAAACGGTTGGAAAGAGGAAAGGGAAAGGCAGATTTGAGGGGCTGTCTTTTACCTGAGACATCGTAAGCTGGTCTAGAAACAGGACTTTTTCCTTTGTTTTCCCCCTTGTTTAGTCTCTCCTCAACAAGGTAGGGCTGAGACAACCTTGAGCAAGAACTTCAGCTGGTTAGAACTTTACTACAGGCTGTGATGAGAGAAGGAGTTGGCTCCATTTCCGTGGCCTCTCCCCCCTCCAAGCCTCACGTGCCTTCTGCCATCTCAGCCAGCCCTGGTGAGACCAGCACCTCCCAGTGCTGAGCTTCAGAAGGTCCCAACTTCACCACTGCCCTTCTTGCTGCCAACCACAGCTTTTGGGAAGGGGTTAGGAATCCTCTGCTGTTCCCCTCCAGCTGCTTTTAAGCCTCCCCCAGACCCTGGGCTGCAGAAGCATCCCTCTCCCCGCTCCTCCCCACCAAAGGCTTCACCCAAGTGAAGTTTTGTGAGCTTTTCTCCCGTGCTTTTTGGCCAGGATTCTTATCACCATCCAGACACCCATTTATGAACGACCACGACAGAGAAGAGGTAGGTAAATCATCTCGGGTCTGTTGGAAGGTAAATACTGTTCCCTCCATTGCCCCTGACAGCCTGCGACACAGCTGAATTCCCCCCAGGAGCCCGCTGCCATTAATCACCTTCAAAACGGATGGTTCCACCTCACAGCTTTTTTTGGGGGATTTTGGTTTGGTTTTTTGTTTTTTTTTTTTTTTTTGCTGTGGCATAAGGTGAGGCTGGAAAAACACTTCCAACCCCACACGCTCCTCTTTTGGGGAAAAATCCGACGCTGGAGGGGAGCCAGCACTCACTTATCTGCCTCCCTTCCAGCCGCTGAGCAGAATGAAATGGTTTTCATTCAGGTGGTGTGCTGTGTTTTCCCTCTCCCCCTTCACCTCCTTTTTTTTTTCTTTTCTATTTTTTTTCCTTTTTTTTTTTTAATTTTTCTTCCCCCCTTCTTTTAAGGGGGGGACCCCTGAGAAGGGATGAGGGGGAATCCACTTATCGGCGGCTGCACAGGGCATCGCGCGTGCGGGTCCCCACCAGCACCATTCCAGCTTGGGGATTATAGCCCAGCAGCCTGCACACTGCTAATAAGAAAAGGAGGAGAGAGGATTATAGGGTTTTTTTTTCTTTTTTTTTCTTTTTTTTTTGGCAATTTGTGGGGCCAGGCTGCAGTCAGTGGGAGGTTTGACACTGCCTTCCCCGGGCTGCAGAATGGGTCTTTACCAACTCGTTGTCCCCTCTCATTTTATTGTTGATCTTGAAAAGCTCTTTTTTTTTTTTTTTGGTTAATTTGCTTTTACAGAAAGCTGAATTTTGCCTCCTGCCTTGTTCCCTCCCCAGTAATGTGCCCAGTGTTCCCACAGCCCCCTCTGCGTGCTTGCTTTTCTAACCAGGGTTCTGCCTTGAGTTCCTCCTTGGAGCTGCCAAGAGAAATGAGCCCTGCAGCTGGAGGGGAAGCAGATCCTGAAGGTCGTGTAGATCCCACTGCCACCTTACCTGCTAAGATTTGAATCCTAGAATCTTAGGTCTGGGTTGGAAGGGACCTTTCAGATCATTGAGTCCAATCATCAACTCATGCTACCCAAACCACCACCACCCATGTCCCTCAGCACCACATCTGTCCAATTGTTAAATACATCCAGGGATGGTGACCACTGCCCTGGGCAGCCACTTCCAATGTCTGATAACCCTTCCAGTGTAGACTTTTTTCCTAATATCCATCCCAAACCTCCCCTGGCGCAACCTGAGCATCAAGAAAGGGATTTAGGTGGGATTTCCAGCAGTGTGCTGCAAATTTAGACGGAGCTACTTCCTTCTACTAGCTAAGGAGAGGGTAAACTCTTCTTTGGTGTGGAGCTGGGACTGGTCACACAGGGAGAAGATGAACCTTTGTTCCTGGGAACTGGCTCCAGCAGAGGTGATGCCCCAGCTGGTGCAGTCAGGGAGAGTTTGTGTGTCCTGGACAAATGGACTGCCACCCAGTGTTGTCCTTCACCAGAAGCTACCGGGACCTGGAGCACTGACCCATTAGCACACCTCTGTAGAGCTAGAAGAGGGAGAGATGTGCTCCAGAGGACGCTTTTAGAGCATCTAGCCTACAGACCAGGCTCATGAAGTCCATCACCAGCAGTATGTGTAGTGCAAGGACGTGTTCTGCTCCTTCTTGCTCTTGTCTCTTGCAAACATTGAACTTCGTTATTGCAAGGGGACATTTAGGATGCTCAGGTGTGGTCTTCTCAATGCACGGGCAGTGCCTTCAGTCCTGCATGGTGCCCTGAGGTTTAGAAGACTCCAGCATCACCTGGCTGGAGGTCAAGCCTTGCTCTGGTTTCCCACAAGAGCTCTATAAAGCAGAGCTTAACATTGTTGGATTTTCTGACTTGGATTTCTAGTGGGTTTTGGACACCTGGCTCCTGTGATCTTCCCAGAACTCCTCTGAAATGATGGGCTGTAGGGTCCCAAAGCCCTTCAGATGTTCTGCTAGCCCAGGGAGGGGGCAAGGTGCCGTGAAGAGGGAGGAATGGCCATGTTAGCAGCAGAGACGTCGCTTGTGGAAGCAGTTAATCACGACGACTACAATTAGCACTCAACAGCCCCTGGACACCATGCGCTGGGCTTTCCCTGTCCTACAACGGTGCCTTGATGGCTCATTACCCACAACACCTAATTTTCAGTGCTAAAAACAGCTGCCTCCAGAGGCTCCCAGTGCTCTGGAGAGGAGAGTGCCATCTCCAGCAAGGTCCATCCTCCTTAGTGCCGCTTTCCCAAGGTGTCCCTGTTAGTCTCCTGGGTGGAAGCAGCCGGATCCTAATGAAAAGAGCCTCTCACTTCTCTCTTCTCTCCCCCCCCCCCTTTTTTTTTTAACCACAAGTCTTCTCTCTCCACCCTCCCAAGCCTCCCCGCAGCTGTTTAAAACACTCTTCATCTTCTCAGAGTGCTTTTAATTGCTGCCCCTCACCCAGCGGGCTCACAAAAGCAGATGGAAGGCTCAAAGGTCTCCTTTGCTGGAAAGTTAGGCTTTCTTTAAATTTGGAAGACCTCAATTAATAAAATATTCCTCGTTTTTCTAAGGTCAGGTATAGCAGCCGGGCCTCGTGATCAAATGAGTGCCTTTTCCTGGGGATGCCTGCTTGCTGGAATCTCATTAACGTGTGCTCCTGCAACACAAGCAAAGACTAAATAGGACAGAAAGTGGCCGTTTCACTTTTTCTTGTCTATGGATTTGGGGTGAGGCAAGTGGACCTTGTGCCACCATATTCTACCCAATCTGCCCCACTAATCAAATGGATTCTTTCGCTCGATGCCTGCCCATCCTTCACCGCCCGGCAAATCTCTGCTGATTTGGGCAGGATTCAGTGCAAAATGGTGTCTGGAAAGTAGATGAGGAGTCCTTTGTGCTTCTGGCTCTGGCTGTTGGAATCGCTGTCGTCTTGCGTGAGTGGGGCCAGCGGAGTGACCCCGGATTTCCATCCTGTTTAGCTGGAAGCAGAGTGCAGCTCTTGGTTTCTAAATTCATAAGTCACCATCAGGACATCCATTTTAATAGAGTTCAGGCTATACACCCTTGAAGGAAATTGTTCTGCAATAACCAACTCATGTGTAATAGTTATGCCCAAAGTGAAAGCTTCTCGCCGCAGTGTATGATTTGACTCCTCCCCGAGGGGCACTTCTTTGATGACTTACTATTATTATTTATTATTTCTAGGGTAGCATAAATGTGCGTGGCACTTGACAATATCCCTGCCTCGAAGAGGTTACAACGTCCCTGCCCTTACCCTGGCCAAGCTTGTGATGGGATACAGATGACTTGTTGGCCTGCAGGGAAGGAAGAAGGAGGTGCCAGCAGCAACGATGTGGCCTCGGTCCCCTGTGCTGCTCCACGTTCCATGCCAAGAGGCTGATCTTTGTATCCCCCATGTGGGAGACTCTGCCCCACTCTCCCCCAGGCATTGCCATCACCTTCATGCCCTGTTCAAAGTGTGTAAACCTGAGACAGAAGCCCATGTGGAAGTGCAGCCCAGCCTGTGGTGCCTTCAGAGTCTTCTCTGGTGTGGTCTGGGCCCTGAAGGAATTTCATCCGGAGCTGTTTTTCACGTAAATGTGTTTTTCTCCATGTGTTTTACCATCTGTGAGCACCTTTCAGGAACAGTGTGATGAGTAGGACTCAGGAGGTGATGGTCCAGGAGGCACTGGAGAGGCCCCACCTCGAGGGCTGTGTCTAGTTTTGGGATCCTCGCCACAAAAAAGACACTGAGGGGCTGGAGCAGTCCAGAGAAGGGCAACAAAGATGATGAGGGTGGAGCACCAAGTCTTGTGAGGAGCAGCTGAGGGAGCTGGGGGTGTTCAGCCTGGAGAAAAAGAGGCTGAGGGGAGACCTTCTCACTCTCTCCAACTCCCTGAAAGGAGGGGGTAGCCGGGGGNNAGAGGAAATGTCCTCAAGTTGCACCAGGGGAGGTTTAGGGTGTGTATTAAGAAAAATGTTTACACGGAAAGGGTTATTAAGCCTTGGAATGGGCTGCCCAGGAAAGGGGTTGAGGCACCATCCTTGGAGGTGTTCAAAAGATGGGTTGACATAGTGCTGAAGGACATGGTTTAGTGATGTTTTTTTATCAGAAGTAGGTTGATAGTTGGACTAGATGATCTGAAAGGTCCCTTCCAACCCAGACAACTCTATGACTCTATGATTCCACCCCTGCTCACCAACTCTAGTTGGGAGGGATCCCTGAGGGTTGTCTATGCGTCTTCTCCTGTGGCCCATATTCATACACTCCCAAGGATGTATTCAAGTGAACAGAGCATATTCCTGAAATAAAGACTGGGGAGCAAACTCCCAGCTCAATCCCATGATAGCAATGGTAGGTTTGTGGTGTTCCAGTAACCCGGAGCAGAATTTGGGAGCTTTTTTTATTTATCATTCCACCAGATGTGATTGAGCATCAGGACAAGTCTCCATCGTACAGCTTGGTGGCCAGAGCTGGAATCCAGCTGTTTTCTCTCAGCAATAGTCTTTCTCAGGCGCCACCACCTATCCATCTTCCTGCCAGACAATAGGCTTCCTGAGACCCTTCCCCACATCTCCAGGGAGGCTGTGGTCACCCCCATTTTACACAGGCAGAAGAGAAGCATCTGGTGAAGTGCAGCTCCAGCATCTGTGGGCAGACCTGGGGGTGTGATGGAAACGAAGCTGTGGTGATGATGTATTTTTAAGAAGGTAGAATGTACTTTTTGAAAAAGTAAAATACATTTCAGAAGGTAGAATCTCTCATTAGGTTAGAATAAGGAGCTGTAAAAAAGGTCACGAGGATCTGTGGAACAGGACACTTGGTATAAACAGTAGAATCATAGAATCACATGGGTTGGAAGGGACCTCTGGAGATCATCCAGTCCAACCCTCCCTCCAGAGCAGGTCCACCCAGAGCAGGTTGCACAGGAACGTGTCCAGGTGGGTTGGAATGTCTCCAGAGATGGAGACTCTCTGGGCAGCTTCTTCCAGGGCTCTGCCAACCTCCTCATGTTTAGGTGGAACTTCTTATGTTCAGGTTTGTGCCCAATCCTGTCCCTGGGCACCAATAACCTTGCTAATGAATATATACCCTTGAAGAAGAACAGGAGGCTGATGATAAGGAATATCCCACAACAGGAGACGCCGGAACCGGCTGAAAACCAGCCAGCTGCTGGATGAGGGATAAAGTCAGCAAAAATTTGTGGTAACTGGGGGAAAGATAAAGGTGGCAGTGGGAATGGTGACCACCAACTCAACTGGAGACCAAGCTGGGCTGACTCCCCCCGCCGATGGTGCCAGAGGGTGGGCACATCAATTAAAGGACCTTGGAATTCAAACGAGAGACTGTATTAACCAATAGAAGTGCAGAGAATCACAGAATGGTTAGAGTTGGAAAGGACCTTAAAGATCATGGAGTTCCAACCCCCCCCACCATTATAATTATAATTATAATTAAGGGTGTGTATTCCTGTGTTTTGGACCGTGTAAATAAACCTGAGGGTTTTCAGGCTGGGGTGGGGGGGGGTGGGGGAGAGATGGCTTTGGGGAATCACCCATCCCTGCGATAAATAGATAACACCTCCGCTCCGCCCGTATATTGGGGTAAAAAACCCTGCTTTGGGTATTGCCCTGGCCCGGAGGGGGGTTCTCTGGGGCTGGGCAGCAGGTTCTGACCCCGCCGCTCTCCCGTGACCACATTCCCCTTGTATTTTCAGCAGCAGCTGGGCCGAGCAGAGCAGCATCCCTCCGCCACGCCACGCAGGGATGTTTGCCAGGGATCTGGCTGCCCTCCCTGCCCTCCCAACGGGCACTTCTTGCCAAGTACCTGCTTCCCGGCGATGCGCTCCCAACCCTGTCACCTCCAAACACAATTAGTCCTTGCTTTCCATCGGCTTCGTTAGCGATGGGGATGGAGAAGGGCTGAAATGGAGCGCGGCAGAGGGGACACCCCCCTACCCACACCCCCCACACACACACGACACGTTGTTAGCAGGCAGAGGAAAAAGGACGTTTGCCAAACCAACTCTGTCCAACCCGGCGCAGCTGTTCTGGGTGAAGCTCTCGCTCTCTGATACAAGGCAGCGAGGCATGAAGAAGGCTTCTGGGAGCTGGAGAAGGCATTTTATTAATACGGGTAGATTAAGCCTACAGAGAACGGAGCTGAAGCGGATCCAGCGACGCTGTTGGCTCTGACTGGGACTCCATACCTTGCCTTCTCAGGGGTGGAGGAGGAGGTGCTTTGGGTTTGATCCTTTTTCACCGGCTTTAACATCAGAGTTTGCTTTCGGGGGAAAAGCAGGCTGAGAGAAGCATCATGGTCATTTAGTGCATTGCACGGGGGTCTTGGGTAAGCACAGGAGAGATGATTAAGCCTTTCTTGCCAATCCCCACTTTGAGAACTTTGCCCTCTTTTTTGAATCTCTTTTGAACCTCTTGAGAGGACCTCAAGATGTCTGCAGGACCTGGGACCTTCCCTGCTGCCTCCCCGCTTGGCGTGGGTGGTGGCTTTGTCATTATGGGGGTCACGTTGGCTGCAGGGTCTCAACAAGTGGTTCTTCATGGACGGTGGTGTCGAAGTGGTGTGGATGGTCAGTGGTCTTGTGAAACTTGAAGTCTTTCATGGTTGCTTGCCATGCTTTGGGCAGGGAGGGCCTTTCTTGAGAACCGTGCTGGCCTCCAGTCCATGTTTTGGGAAAGACAAGTAGTTTGGGAGAGGTGAAGAAGGGAGGTGAGGAAGAGAAATCCTATCCTATTCCGTGCAACCATTTTCATGGCAGGAAGTTGGAACCCGTGGCTGAAAAGCCAACAATAGCAGAACTCTCCAGCTAAAACCGACGTGGAGAGTCTGATGCCCTCTACACCAGCAGCTTGAAGTGCTGAAGGAACATGGTGGATCCTCTGGAACATCCATTTCTAGTCCCCAGTACTGTGGGTTTGTCAGACTGGGTTTAGGCAGTGGTGTTTGGCCATGGGGTACGTGTGTCACACTGAGCCTGTTCCTACCCATCCCTAGGACTGAAATTTAGCTTTTCACACACATTTTGGGGGACTGCTACTTCCTAACCCCCTATGGCACAGATTTGAGCTTTTCTGGCTGAGGCAGGCTGGGAGAGGAAAGCCCAGGGTCTGCTGACTGGCTCCCAGTATTTTTCCCTTTAATGGGAGCTAACTGGGTTGCTTCCCCTGCGTCTGTGTCTCATGGGGGTACCGAGACCTCTAGGGCTGCAGGGGTCTACCTCGGTCCATGCACACCTTCATCCCTTGTGGAAGGACCTAAAATGGAGGCACTTCTCTCAAACACCACTGTGTGAAAGCAGCCAAGAAAGGAAAAAAAAAAAAAAACAAAAGAAAAACAAACAAACAAAACATGTATTTTAATCCAATCTGGATTGGATTTTGTGCTAACGGCAAATTTCATCATGGAGAACTAAATTTCTCTTGATTTTCAAGTGCAGAGCACAAAAGCCTCCTGTTCTTCCAACACGGGCAACCCTTTCCTGGCACCCGTTGAAAATGTGGTGTCACCGCTTTTGTTAATGTTATCAGCAACAAATTTGAGCCCAAAACAGGCAGTAGGCACAGGCAATTTTTTCACGAGTCATTGCAGCTTGGCAGGCTGTGGACAAACGGAGGAGTGTTGTGTGACCTCAATAGCCCAGAGTCCTCCTGTAGTCACCGGTGGCTTGCTGTCGGCAAAGAGCATCGTCGTGCGGTGGGGTGGACTGAGGGGTGGTGGAAAAGGGCTGAGGAGGATCTCTCCATCCCTCTCCTTCGGGCCTGAGTCCAGGCCCCGAGGCATTTCTTTGGCAAAATGCACTTCTCACCTTCCTGGGTGGAAACATGGAAGAAATGGGGAGCAGCATGGAAAAAAAAAAAAAGAAGAGATGGCATTTGGCACAATGAAATTCTGTTTCTTTCTTTCACGCTAGGGACACAGAGATGCTCCGAGGGGCTGGAGCACCTCTACTATGAAGACAGATTGAGAGGGTTGGGCGGGTTCAGCCTGGAGAAGAGGAGGCTCTGGGGAGAACTTGGAAGTTCTCCAGTCCCTGAAGGGGCTCCAGGAGAGATGGGGAGGGACTCTGGATCAGGGAGGGGTGAGGACAGCTTTAAACTGAAAGAGGGGAGATTGAGATGAGATATTGGGGAGAACTTGTTTGGTGTGAGGGTGGTGAGAGCCTGGCCCAGGTTGCCCTGAGAAGCTGTGGCTGCCCCATCCCTGGAGGGGTTCAAGGGCAGATTGGAGGGGGCTTGGAGCAACGTGGTGTGATGGGAGGTGTCCCTGCCCAGGGCAGGGGGTGGGAATGGACGGTCTCCTTTCCACCCCAACCTGTTCTATGATTCTATGATTCTTCCCTTCGTTGGCCTCCTACTCTTCCCCAATAAGCTTTTGCTCTTGCACAAAATTTGCTGGGGGGCTGCAGGAGGCAGAGACCATGCAGTTGCACGTTGACCTTCTAGTTGGAGCTGGGCACATAACAACCAACTGTGAGCTCATACTTCATGTCCCCAAGAGCTTTGGGCAAGGCAGGCAGCTTCCAGCGAGTGATGTACCCAGTGGATTTTGAATGCTGGCGGAATTCATTATTTTGCTGGTACGTTTCATTATTCAATTGTCTCTGTGTGTTCCCAACACCTCGCTATCTGAACACCTTCTGGTAGTGCCTTGAGCAATTCAACTAGTGTCTGCTTTGTGTGGTTTGTTTTCTCATCCACTTCCCCAGGAGAAGTGAATGCAGGAGAGTGGAGAGGGGGTGGGGAGATTGTTGGGTTTATTTTGCATTTATTTATTCATAGCTAGTGTCTGCACAGGTTTGTGTTCATGTTAGGAAAGACATGCTGAGGAAATGTTCCTCACATTTGGAGCTGGCCTTCTTGGAGAGGTTTTTTTTCCTGGATTCTCTTTTGTGTCACAGGCAGGCTGTCGTCTACTGCAGAACCTCCCCATGGTGCCACAAAGCAAGGCTGTGTATGTCCTACATAGTCCACGTCGGTGCCATGGAGGACCTTCAAAATAAGACGCAAAACCCTGGACTAATTTACTTTTCTGTAGGGGGTGGGCGTAAAAAAACCCCTGGAGGATGGTTATGGTTCCTCACGTTCCTGAGAGGTTGTGGTTGAAGAGCTCGAATGTGACTGCGGGCTCTTTGGAGCATTTCTCTCTGCCAACAGACTTTTGCTTGCATCAACCTCGTCCAGATGTTGCTCTTGGCCAAGTGCTGGCCCACGTTGACAGCAGTCGTGTGGTGAAGCAGGAAGCCTCTTGCAGGCAGCTGGCGCTCGAATCCCATCCTATCTGAGGGCTTTGCCTTCAAGCTGCTTTTGGTGATGGGGCAGGTCTGGAGGGAAGAACGAGCCTTTTGTGTGGATGTTGGGGGGGAAGCGCAGGTTCCTGTCGCGGTTTGGGTGGATCCCACCAGGAAGGCCTCCAAGCATTTCTCACATCCGCTGGATCCATGCCACCTTGCAGGCGAGAGAGCAGCACTGCACGCTCTTTCATTATCAGCCAGTAGCATGGATGCCACAGACTGCTTTCATTATCTTTATTTTTAGCCTCTGTCTCCTTCTAGCACATCTGTTCCCCCTACACCATTAGCCAGGAGCAAGTGGCCAGAGATGGAGGAGAGAGATCTCTGCTGATCACACCAAGAGGCCCGTGAGAGACCAGACCTCTAGAGTTTGGGAAATGATTGTTCCCAGGTTTATTGCTGAGCCTTTGGTATTATGGGAAGCAGGAGGCCTCGGAAACCTGTCCGTCCTTCGCGTGTTCCCATCCTCCTGCTACATCCCAGGAGGTGTTTATTGAAAGCAGCCAGCTGGGATAGAGATCCCAAACGGGATCTCACTGCTTCTGAGCCACCCAATACCACCATGGCCCCTTCATAATGTTCATCCAAGACAGCAGAGCTCTTCCTGCTGACTCTTCCAGGGGCTGGACCTCCCCACTGGCCCTCCCGTGGGGCTCCCCAGAGTCACCTTCTGCTCTAGCAGCGCAGAACACAGTGAGCAAGTAGGTCCTCATTACAGGCAGAATTACTCTTTTAGCCCTTTTTAGCTTCCTCGGTTACATTCCCCCATCCACCACGTCCTCCACGACCCCTTTCATTTGCATGCAGATTAGCTTCTTCCTCCGCAACCTCCGCTCTCCTTTCCACCGCTCGGAGCTCAGTCTGGAGAGAAAGGATGTTTCAGAGGTTACGCTGGAAGAACAGTAGCTCCTGGGATTTATATTCATCCCATGTCTAGAAGATCAGGCTGTGGAAGCCTTCTCCACAGGTCCTGTGAGGAGCTGCTTGAGAAGCTTGAACCCTCAGCACCTCACCTCAATTTAATCCTTCTTTTTAGTTCCCAGTGGATCCGATTAGGCTGACAAAGAAATGAAAGCTGCCAAAGCACTTATTATAAGCAGAGGCTGGGCAAAATGAGGCTGAAGAGGATGGAGTGAACAGTGTGTCTTTGTAAAGGTTTCCAAAATGCCCTCATCTGATAAGCTGAAGTGGCTTGTTACAGAGAAATAGGCGGAAGCCCCAGCAGCTACCCGCTGACATTTCATTAATTTTAATTCCAGAACATCAGCAAAACTATTACAATCCAAATAGCTTCCTCAAGACCGGACTGAGTGAGCTCTGGATGGTACCATGGGGTCAAAGACCCAAGGAAAGGAATATGGTCCACCAAGGAGTGGACTTTCAAAAGAGTCTTTGGGTCATGAGAAGAAAACGTCCAGAAGAAGCGTGACCAAATTGATAGATAGGATCATTGAACCTCATCTCCTCTGGTTCAGGGCCCCATGTTCTTGCAGTAATCCTCGTAGAAGTCGTTAGAGGCAGTGTGGTCCCCATATGCTTTATGAGTTGCAGATTTTTAATGATACTTACAGGTTGTGGTGGCCCACAGCAGAGGCATGTCATTTGTTGAGCACGTCTCAGCTTTGTGGTGCATCAGGGAGTCCAGGATGTGTTTGCAGGATTCCCCTCCAAGGCAGCAGTTTTCATTTTTGCTCTCAGTTGTAGACACTTCTCTAAAGAAGTGGAACATAACCAGGGACTGTGGACTCAGGCGTTAATTCAGACCCAGGGGAGGCTGATGAAACACTGTGTAAATGAAGACTAGCAGGTCGGGAGGGATGCGGTAAGCCGCCTGTCTCGTCCCATCCTCTCTCGCTGTCCTGGTATTTTGTTGGAAAGGGTTATTGTTAGATTTCACTGTGTAAATTATCAGTCTAAATATCCCCTGACTCACACCGCAAATGCTACTGAGGGAGTCATGGTAGTGTCAGTACAAAACACATCCCGTGCCAGCTCCCCGGAGAAATCACTCCAGGATCTGGCTGACCTTTACAGAGAAGGTGGATCCATCTCACGTACCTTCGGGCTCCTCAAAGTGAGGCTTCCAGGCACACCTGGTTTTCTGGGCTCCTCTGTTCAGAGAGAGGCAGTTCCAGAAGGTGGTCCTACCCTTCCACGGAGGGAATCTCCTTCCAATAACCGTAGAAGGAGGCTACAGCTCTCTCTTAAACAGCCAGGCTAGGTGAGATTGGCACCACAAGGACTGGACACCATGGGCTGCTTCCCATTCCCTCTCCCTCGTCCCTTCTTGGTCACTAGGATGCATTATTTCTCTTGAAATAATGAAGTACCTCCTGATGTCTGAGCAGCAAACTAGGCCTATGGTAAATACTATAACTGAAATCCTCTCAGCTCGATGGGGAACATATGTCAGAATGGATTTTCGCTCTAGCATTGCTACTGCCAAAATGAAATTAAATGAATCCAGTGTGTGAAAAGTCAGGAAGAAAGCCCTCCATGACACGGCAGGGATCTCGCATGATTCTTTTGGCTGAGCCAGCAGCAAGATGAAGCTGGGAAGGTCTCTGCTTCGTGACTGGAAGGACCTTGAGACAATGCTCCCCTGGTCGCTTAAGGCTGATGTGTTCCTTGGATTGTGCTGAACCAGCCTGAGTAGCTCTCATCGTGTGACAGAAAATACCCCACAAACATGGGATGTTTACACAGCGCCTGTTTTTTACGTCTTGAGAGCATGTTACAGACCCTAAGGAGGTCCTCCTCCAAGCCACAAGCCACAGCTGAGTTACCCCTTCACCAAAGGGCATGTCTTGCCATCTCTGTTCTGGGTTTTGCTGATAACACGGTGGCATCTCCGTGCTGGTGCTTGGCCCGTCCTAGAGAGCGAGGAGAGCAATAAATGGGGCATGCAAGTCATGAACTGCTCCTGGGACTTGGATTTCCCAGCAGAGAACCTGGGAGACCAGGAGAGTCCTTCCGTTTACCACAGCTTGGAAATATGAAGGTGAGCATCCATGCTCTGCTCAGCTGTTCCCACTCATCCTCTTGGCACTATGTGTGTGTGTCCCACAGCCCCAGGGTGGCAGTGGCCAGCTCTGCTCTCCTGTTTTGAACACCAAGGGAGGCAGCGTGTCTTCCACCCACCTCTGGCCAGTTGCTTCCACAGAATCACAGAAACACAGAATGCTATGGGGTTGGAAGGGACCTCTGGAGATCATCTAGTCCAACCCCCTGCCAGAGCAGGGCCACCCAGAGCAGGTTGGGTATCCAGATGGTTTTGGAATTTCTCCAGAGAAGGAGACCCACCACCTCTCTGGGCAGCCTCTTCCAGGGCTCTGTCACCCTCGCAGGAAATAAGTTCCTCCTGTGTTATCCAACACAGAGCCTTCTCCCCAAGCCATGCGAGCTCTTGGACCCAGAGGAGAAGGGTGCAGATGTTCCAACGCCGTTACCAGCCCGGAATGGCACACGTTATTTTCCATCTCTGAGGGAGCTTTCATTCCCATGCCTCCTTGCTTGCTCTGAAAAGCCACGTTTCTCCTTGCCTCCCTCCTGCTCATGCCTCTGCCTGTTGACCCACCAATGTTCTCCCTTCTCATCCTTCATCAGAGTCTTGCTCTGCTCTCCTGGGTCCTGGCTCTGGCACCCATGAGCTTTTGGAGGTGCTGGCGAGGGGCGGTGGGGCTGGCTCCTGGGCCGGCCGGGATTCACGGGATGCGATGGGCAGGATGAGGCTGTTTGGATCCCAGCGATGGTTGAACAACCCATGAAGTGGGACATCCAGGCCTGGGAGGCTTTGATCAGCCCGGCGTCCACTTGCCAAATCAGCTGGGTTTTCTGGAGCAGGATGTCCCACACCTAAGCCACCTACTTGCAAAAAGCCAAGCTGCACGGAGAGAGCCAAGCCCGTGGGTCATGGCAATCCTCAGTCTTCTGTCATCAGCCAGGTGAGGTGGCTCATGAAGGAAGAGCAGGAGTGAAGCGTGGAGGTGAATAAATGAGCTGCCCAACAGCTGTTGAAGCAACGCCTTGGACCCCGTCCTCGCTTGGACAAGACTCTGGAGGCCCACCTGCCTTGGCCAAGGAGCAAGCAGGCACTGAGTTACACCTCGTGTGATGATCAAGGTGACAGTCCCCCATCTCCGACCTCATTAGGGTCTTTAACACAGAGGTCCTCACACACCTCTTGCTCATCTGCTCAACACCAAATGCTCATCGCTAACGCGAAGCCTGCTCTTCCCCCCACTCCCCCCCGCTGTTCAGTGTTCAATGTGTGGTAATTTCCCTGCCATGTAAAAGCTTTGGAAAATTAATGTAGAGCACAGGTTCACACCTTGTCACGAAGATGCAAAGTAAGTTTAATAAACTGTGGAGCCAAACTGTTGGCTTCTTGGCATTAATGCAGACGAGCAGCTGGAAGCAGCTCTACAGAAGAGACTCACAGCAGGATGCCGGAGTCAGAGCACCCAGAAATTCCCCAGCAGCTGCTGTGCTGTGAAAGCAGGGACCATTGAACCAGCTGAAGAGGTGGTGCCCCAAGTCAGGAAAGATAAATAGGAAAACTGCCCCCCAACTTCCATCAGCCTCCTGCATCTGCAGAGATTTACAAGATGAGCCTCAAGGCTCATTTCAAGGTGACACTGGAGTATCCATGCCCCAGAGAGCTTTCCACAACCCTGCTGGTCTCCTGTCCACCAGGCTCCTTTAGACAGGTCCTTTGATTTGGGTGTCATTTTAGGTTTTGTGTCACCTGCTTTTAACAGCATGGTGCAGCATCTTGGCGTTCATCTAGGGATGGATAAACCAGAACAGCCAAATCACCTCTAAACACATGTCCATGTATAAATATTTAATTATTGAAAGAGAATCATAGAATGGTTGGGGTTGGAAGGAACCTCTGGAGTTCATCTAGTCCAACACCCTGCCATGGGCAGGGCCACCCAGAGCAGGTCACACAGGAACAAGACCAGGTGGATTTGGAATGTCTCCAGAGAAGGAGACTCCACCACCTCTCTGGGCAACCTCTTCCAGGGCTCTGCCACCCTCACAGGAAAGAAGTTCCACTTCATGTTGAGACGGAATTTCCCATCTTCCAGTTTGTACCCATTGCCCCTTGTCCTGTCCCTGGGCACCAATGAGAAGAGGCTGAGCACATAGTTTCACCACCCGCCCTTAGAGCATTGATGAGGTCCCCTCTCAGTCTTCTTCAGGCTGAGCAGCTCCAGGTCTCTCAGCTTTTCCTCATACAAGAGGTGCTCCATTCCCTTCATCTTCGTAGCCTCCACTTCGTAGACTCTCTCCATCTCTGTCCTTCTGGAACTGGGAGATACTATTTGATACTGGGAGGTACTTTTTACCGCTGAAGCTTTCTCTTACAGCAACCTCATTACTTTGCAGACCACCTCCTTTCTCAAAGAAGCTCAGTTTTCAGGTACGGGTAGTTGGTGGATCCCAAGTAAAATCATGATGGGCCTTTTGTGGGAGTTCTCAGTGGGGGCAGAGCGCATTTCAGCGTGGCGTTGGCAGCAGGGGAGTTGGTGTGGGCTCTCCTGGGGAAGGAGGGCAGATAGATGGCATCCAGCCCCCTTGCCCGTGGGCTGCAGAGCCTCCGTTCTTATTCACACTATAGGATCCACCCACTGCCTTTAATGATTCACGTCACTCATTTGTATCACTTAACCCCTTCTTAAAGCATGTGCTTAAATCATGTTCAATCTGTTACTTAATCGTATTTGCTGGGCCTCCCTTCC
>BJBW01021472.1:0-12482 GCA_004320125.1 Scolopax mira
GGACAAGGGGTAATGGCTTCAAGTTGCACCAGGGGGAGGTTCAGGGGGAGGTAGTAGGAAATATTTCTTTACTGAAAGGGTTGTCAGGCCTTGGAATGGGCTGCCCAGGGAGGTGGTTGAGGCACCATCCCTGGAGGTGTTCAAGAGACGAGTTGACATGGTGCTCGGGAATATGGATTAGTGTTGAGCTGGTGTTGTTTTGGGTGTGATGTGTGGTTTGTGTAGGGTTTTTTTGTTTGTTTGTGTTTTTTTTTTTAATTGTTTAGTTCTCTGGTTGTTTTGTTGTTGTTGTTGTTGTTGTTGTTTTTCATTGGTTGGACTAGATGATCTTAAAAGGTCCCTTCCAATCTAGGTGATTCTGTGATTCTTTGAGTATAAATGTTTTATTACTCACAAAGAGAAACTATTTGAACCTGAGTTCATGTTTGAATATGAGGTAAAGAGACGGAGTTACTTTCTTTTCAACTTGAATTGTAATATAGAAAAAGCAAATGTCACTTATTTTCATGAACAGCAATAGGGCTCAAATTCTGTTCTGTTTTGCTGCCTGGATAACCCAATCCTCTTTTTAATTATCAGCATCCAGCAGTACTGCAAAGTACTACTGCCACATAATGAATTTATTTCTTGGCAGTAATCCTCTGTTGCTTTATACTTTAGGTTGGTTTTTTTTATGTACTATGAAAATGGAAAAACTCTTACCTAATTGTGATGATTGGGACAGTAACATTTTTCAGGGTCTAAACAGTTGCAAAGTAATAGAAAATAGGTTTAATGATGTCAGTTGCTTGGGATCTGACTTTAGACACTATGGTCGTGCTTTTCATGTTACCTCTGTTCCAGGTTGAGAATAGCAGAGAGGCAACTCCTCACCTGATCTCGATTGGTTCACTTTTGTCACATTTCTGCTAAAAATACAGTCTCTGAGATTTCCCCAGACAAATTATTCCATCCCATCCCCACCCACCCACAGATCCTGCTCCTCAAAGGGAACAGTGTCACCTGTAGACATGGTTATACCTGTCCTATCTTTATTCCCCAGTCATGCTGTAAACACTATATGAACTGTAAACATTCTTAGTATCTATTGGCATCATTTCACAAAGAACTGTGAAAACTAGCAGTCATGACTGGTTTTGTGTCATTGCAACTGAAAGTGGAATCTGATTGCTCAGTCAGTGTGCAATCAAAGCCTTTCAGCAATCAAAGATCATTTGGGTTAGGCGTCAGGCAGAGGGAGCATAAACCTAAAAGACATAATTTTTTTGCCTAAGATAATTTAGTAAAGGCAAAAGAAGTCTTACTAGGATATGAAATTCATAATGGTGACTTAATTAATTCACACTAATGGATCTTTTTTTTTCTTCATATCTTTCCTAACACAGTACTTTTAGAAACCTGAAAATTTGCTACTTGTTTATTTTTAAAAATTTTTAGTTGTAATTTTTTCACTAATGGATTTTGCAACTTTGACCTCAATTTTTCATTAATGTTTTATCAAAGTGCTGTGGTACTGGAATAACTTTAAATGAAATATGCGGTTTTAGCAAGAACTAGAAGATTGGAATGTGAAAGTCTTTCATTTTGATTTTTTCTTAAAGCGTAGAATTACTGTATTTTTGTTGTCACTAAGAAACAGGAAAAACAGTCAAATGACTACACAGTTCTTAGAAGACTTTTTTTTTTAACTACCAAAACATTCTGTGTGCTTAGAATACACTATTCATAAATTTCAACACACAGACCATCAATTATAGACCTCTGTTTATATGTCTATATCCACATTGACTTCTAAGAGTAAGGGTAAGATAGTATTTAGCTAAGAGAAGATTCATACTGGTTTTTATCTGAAATTGGTATTAAGAGACTATTTGGAGGAGATGTTTGCCATTTTTAAACATCTGTTGTAAAGACTGGAATTACTGTTGAGTTTTTATAGCTTTTTAGGTATATATATTTATATTTATGCATACATATGAGTTCTTTTAACATAGTATGCATGGGGTTTAATAATAACTTCTAATGATTTTGCTTAGTTATTTGAAATTGGAACTATGTTTAAGTCTCACATTTCATGTTTCCATTATCAGTGACAGTAGTGCTGCAGGTTGTGCTTTTCAATTGGCAAGTTTTAATACACTTTCATCCTCAAGCAAATGTTGGAAAATACGACCTTTTTAATTCCCCTGAAGTGACTCGTTTTGTTAGCCATTTTATTGGACAGCACTTAGTACTGTGTGAGGCAAAGAAGGCTCTTTTTCTTGTAGTTGGATGGTTGTAGGCATTTACTGGCATTTGCAAGACTGCCAAACTTTTCAGTGTCCCTATTAGAGAATGATTATTTTCAGATCCTTGTGGGGATTCAGTGATGCATTCAACGTAATTCTTTCCATTTTTAGTATTGTTGGGAACAATCAACACAATTGCTGGGAGAAAGTCTGCTAATTACAATCTCCCAACTACCTTGTGAGGCCAGTGGTGTGAGAAAATATATAATTAACATCTGCTTTAGCTTACTTATTAACTGTGCAAGTAAGCAAATGGAATTCTGAATTCAATAGATAAGTCAGCTATGTCACTATCTTTTCTATTAATTTTACCTTCTGTTGTTGAGTATACATATTTTTAAATCAGAGTTTGGCTTCGTCAGTATTTTTCACACACTCTCTAGTATTATGTCTTCTAGTTTCTGCAGGATATTAAGTTTAAAATCTATTTCAAAAGCAGTTATGGTTGCAGATCATAATAGAAAGCTTCTGTGGTGTTCAGACCAATAAATAAATTAGAAGAAGGGCTTTAAGCTCTGCATGATAAAATGAACTGAAAGTAGGGCAGAGAAAGAACAACCTTTGTAACGAGCCTAGCCTGGGGCTAAGGAAAATCAGAAGTTCATTGTGTATTTCAGAACATGGTGCAACAACAGCATGAAGAGTTGGTGACTGAGGTTTTTCACTGCCTCAGGATACCAGTGATTCAGCTGTATATAATGATAGGGAATGCTAAGAATGCACTAAATAAATCCTGTTTCTGTAACTCATGATTTCATGCTAGAGCAATGGGCAGGATGGAAGACCTGGCAAGGGTTTGTAGCCAAGACAGTGCAGAGTGGACCTGTTTCCTGCATTTACTTGATCTCTGAGGAACACAGAATGTTTATTAGTGTGATAATATAAAAAGATAAAATAAACCCAAAATATAAATAAGGTATGAATTGATATTTACTTATGGACTAAGAAAAGCATCAAATTTGCAAATGGTAGCCCATATTATCCTGAAAATCAGAGCTCTCTAAACCACCTGCCAGTTCAGAACCCTCAAACTTCAGTATATTTACAAGATGTCCTATCTGAGCCTCCTTTCTGCTGTGTATGTTTTGCTGTGAAAGCAGGGTAAACAGCACAGACGCATATGCTTTCATAAATCAAATATGAACTTGTTGATCTGATTTTTATTTATATGCTTGCAATTTGCAACAAAATTAATACGTTTGCAGTACTGGATTAGGACTAGATTTTTAGTTTGAACTATTGAATTAGGACTTTACTAGGATGTGATTTTTCTCAGATCTTGGTTTTTTACTTCTTTCTTACACCTCTTCAACTATTAAATATTGTACTAAAAGGTTGTTGTGAGGTGAGAATACAATAATACTTGACATGTAAATATTGCTTTGAACAGTTAATAACTGAACTTAAAAATTTTGAATTGTGAGTACATGAAATTTTCTCTTTCTGTAATGTGGTCCCTGTAGAAAACTCTCAGCCAGTTGAAGACAGAGGAATTCCAAGTGTGTAATTCACAGTAGTGACTGCCCTAATGCTGTTCACAGTGATTTTTGCTTAGAGGCTGAGTGAAAGCAGCCTTCAAAAGTGCATGGGTATAACTTAGTGACAGGTCTGAAAAACATAAACTGCTCTCCCTGCCCACTACCCTAGCAGCAAAATTTCCCAATGATTAAGATGTTCATTTAAAATGAAAAGGATCCTTCTGGTTCCATTATTGTAAAGAACTGATTTATTTAAATGGAGTTATTTCTCTTCATATTCCAGTCATTCCCATCTCTGATTCCTTTACATGAAATCCATAGCACTATCTCACCTAGAAATGTAAAAAATCAGTCATGTGAGGTGCTCTTTCTAACCTGCTTCAACATTTATGCACAGCAGTCAGTCAACTCTTTAAAACAGAAATAGCCGGATTCCTTACCAGCCAGGTAAACAAAAGAATTTAGCTGGCATATAGCAAAGCTATAAATCTGGGAGAAAATATTTGTCTATGTCTTTAAACTTCAAAATATAGTGGCTCATTGTAAGAAATGCTACAGTTTGAATATCAGGTTACTCCATAAGGAGGCAGCGGAAAAGTTCTTATGCACTATGGTGTAACTATAATCACACAGTTACTGATATCAGGACCACAAATACTCCTAGCAAATGGGTGAGAATAAGGCTTTTATCTGCCAAAAGACAGTGCAGAGATGAAACATGCTGGGGCAGAGGTGAGTATTGCACTGTGATACCGCTCTGCACTCATGTGCCCTGCTCTAAACCTTCACCCAAGCCTATATCCTGTCTTTTCATTTATGTGGGGCTCACAACTGTATTCTTTTTTTTACTGGATAGTAATAATCCCTTTAAATATAAATTTGGTAATTAATATGTTAGCTTGTACAGTTGCTTGAATATCCTGGATCCAAATAATGTATACTTTCTTTCTTAAATATTTAATGTGAAATGCATACTCTCCAATTGCATCATTGTCCTCCTCTGCCTTGAAGAGAGCTTTTAAGCCCACCTAAAACCACTAAAACTACTCTCTGTGCAAACTAGAGTTGAAGAGTCTTTGGGGTAGAGAATAAGCAGGTGAAAGCCAGACTGTCTTTGCTCCAAGTGATGTCTCTGTGGGGACTGTGTCATGTGGGATAATTAACCAGATCCCTGAAGCACTTAACAGATGAGGTCCTGCAGATTCTCCTATGGTTACATTTAGGTACAAACCAACTTTAAGAGAAGCTCTGGCTTAGCTCTGACTAAGAGAAAAGCTTTTACTGATTCTGCTATGACCTTATGTGGCCTGAAGCAGACTACAGAGTCTGAAAAGCTGGATAAATACTTGCCTGATATGTAGTCTGTGATGAAGTTTGGCTTCTGAGAATGTGTTAATTGTAATATGTTTGGAGTTATCTAGGTTATTTGTATGTGACCTGTGTGAGTTCAGTAATTAAAATGCCGGAAGTTTCCTATATCAATTCTGAAAGTGAGATTTTTCTTGTGTCACTTCGGCATTTCCAAATAGACTTTCTCTCAAGTTCTTTGTCAAACGTGTTCCTATTTCCAGTTAACTTAATATTCAGATTTTCTTCTTAAACTTTGGACTGATCCTGAGTTAATACATTTAGTTTTGCGTTAAATTGGCAATAGTTATATTTTATCTTGGATGGCAATTCTTAAATAACTGGTGACACTTCATTTCATAGTGCTGCTTTATCTAGAAGCTCAACAACTTCATCAATATAAATTGTGCTTAGAGGTGCTAATTTCCTTTACTAATGTCCATAAGCAGAAAAAAAATATTAATCCCAGAAAACAAAATTCAAAAAGCAACAATTCAACAATAATTTCATGTGTAGAGTTGAGCCCCTTACAGATGTTTCTAAACTAATGATGAAAAGACAAGAAACTGGAAGGGGAAATATTTTCATTAAGATCAGCAGGAAACAAGGGATTGTGTGTGTTTATGTTTATGAGATATAATATTTATTAAATATTGAGTTTAATGCTAAAAAACCTTCTTCATTATCTTAATTTCTCAGCAAGATATTAATGTTTTGATTCAAGTTTGTGGTTTTTAGAAATGAGTCAACACAGCAGGGAACTCTGCTTGCCTCCTCCTAAGCTGCTCTCTCCCTACATTAAGTAAGAAGGTAGTGGTTTCCTTTCTGATCGTGCTTTTTCCAAAAAAGTTTTCTTCCTCAAGTTTTAGAAATTCTGAGTCACTGCTGCTTGGACCAACAGTCAAAGAGGAGCCATTTTCTGAGGTAGGATGGGGTAATGACATTGCTGTCATAAATTCGTCCTCTTTCAGGAAGCTCATTTTAAGCAGCTTTGCAACATTTCTATGCTAAGGCCAGAAAGGCACAGTAGTTATTTTGTGCCTCATTTACTTCAAATATCCCTTAATTGTTGCTTGAGGGTTCTAAAATAGAGGCATGACAATAAAGTAATGTACATAACTTTTCACGGTTGTGGTAATAATAATACATTTAGTATTTATTGCATTAATGGCTGGTAACGGATAACTCAATTAGTTCTGACTCCATTTGTTAGGACAACATTCAAATGGGGTACCTCAAACAGCTAATAACTTAAAAGATTAGAAGATGACAAATAACAGATAAGCTAAAAGAAAGGATAACAAAGATAATTAGAGGTTTGAGTACAAACAAGTAGTGTGAAATACTTTCTTGTTAAGCTTTTTATTACTCGTTTTCTGCCAGTGTGTATGACAGCAGGAGAAAGTTAAGGAGACTCTGGCTTCATAGTTCTGACTGGGAATTTTTTACATGTGAAACAATCAGAATTTTCACTTTAGTGTGACTGGCAGCTAAAACATAGAGGCTGGCCTTGCAGAAAGGTATGATATGGGAAGCTACAATTAATTCTTGATATTTAATGCAAGAAGTTTTGGGTTTGAAAGGTAGAAATGAGATCCAATGAAGATAAATGAAGTATAAAAAAATTATATAGTAGTAAGGGATTATCGAGAAAATCATTTTACTTTCCATCATTTTAAGATAAGTAAAAGAAGAGTGATCAGTGAGTATGCTACGAATTTGAGGCATCAAAGTCAGTAAGAAACTGATGACTACGTATTAGATGATAGTTCTTGCAAAAATAAAATAAAGAAACAGTAGGGAGAAGTTACAAGATTTGAACAGTTAGGATTCTTTCCTGCAGAAAGCAGTGGTTCACTTCCTAATATTATACTCCATAGCTAATTAATAGCCTACATGAAATTATTGTAGTTAATTATGCAGTCATTAATATCCCACAAAGAAGGACACTTGGTTTCAGTACACAAACTGCTGCAAAGAAAGATTCAAATTTAATTACAATGAACACTAAAGCAAGAAAGAGAAATCATTGTTAATTACATTTAACACCACGTTAATTTCTTCCTATCTCTGAATAAGGACTTGTGAGATATATTGGGGTTTATTGCCATGGGTTGCAACAATACTCTTTTTTTACTGCTACAGTCAATTTCTCTCTCTGCTTTTAGAACAACAACCTTCTAAAAATGGTATTTTAGACATTTTGCCTTTAAAAAAGACCGTAGTATTTGTTACCTATCCTATTCTCTGTAATTTAAAAAATAACAAACATAACTACAATACACTAATTAAAGTAAATTTTTCATTTAAACTACAAAGGCAAAATGGTCTTCCATAATATTCTTTTACAATTAAGTCTTGCATAAAAATTAGCTTAATATATTCACTTTGAGAGATCAGTGCTGAATCATGTCCAAAATTTGTATTCATACTAGTCACAAGTCGAATTTTCTGGGTTGTTTTTGTGAGAGTTCTATCAACTTGTCTTGAAAATAAGCATGTACAGAACAGGCGTGGAATAAAAAAAATGAAGAGTAAAATTTGTTTAAGGAATTTCCTGATCTACGTTATTTCTCCTTTCCCCTATCTGTTTTAAGATTCCAGTGACTATCTTATCCTCTAAGGTTTGTATATCATGTACAGGCATTATTTTAATCATAGAATCATATGGGGTTGGAAGGGACCTCTGGAGATCATCTTGTCCAACCCCCCCGCCAAAGTGGGTCTATCTTGAATGTCTGTTCAGTTATATAACTTGTGTCTTGGTTTGCAATTAAATAAACAAGAAAGGTGTCTTCCAAATGATAAAGTAGTACATTCATGCCTAGACTATATGAAGTTTAGTAATAAATCAGAACTGATATTTTTTAAAGTTTCTATAATACATGAAGTGTGCAGAAATGTTATATAAGCAAAGAATAAGTCTGTAGTATTTTGTATCTTTCATTACTAAGCTGTCTTCTAAACCATTAAAAACTTGGCACCAAAGTGAAAATACATATAATCAGGAAAATATTGCAGGGTGTTGGGTATTCATTAAATCCAGTTGGATGAATCTATTTACTGGCAATACAGATGTATTCTGTAAAAATAGTACTCTATAATGTTTTAGATATTTTTTCCCCAACACGAGGTCTAGTTTCTTCATACAGTCATCACTTTTATTATTTAAAAGGATTTATCACTCTATTTATTACTCAGAGATTATTATTAATTTTCTCCATAGTAATCTCTGCCTCTAAAAATATGCTGACATGATATCAATTTTCCTGGTTTCTTCACTGTGTTAATACTGCTACTCTTGTTGGCTTTGAATTCAGTAAAACTCAGTATAAAATAGAGGTAATTGGGCACAAGCTTAACAACTTGGTGTGTCTCAGTCACTGATTTGGGAAGGCCAGATCCCTCAGAGCACACATTGCACTGAACTCTTATTAAAATTTTTGAACCATAGGGTATCTTCAACTGCAAATCTCTTAGCCATGTAAGATTTCAAACTCATTTGACTTACCAAGATTGCCTGGATATTAGTAAATATTCAATCTGTCTCATGCTTTTAACTTTAAAATATGAAAGGAAATGAGTTCTTGAAGATGAACTGCCTGACTAAAAGTGTACTACAATAAATATACCCTGTTCATATTTCTAATACTGCATAGATATCCTGTGCAAGTATTGTGACCAGATTCTGGCTGAATATTTGAGTGAAATAATTTTTTTAGCTTTTATTGAAGAATATTTGCCTGCAAGCCTGTATTTAGGAATTAGTCTTCACTTTAGCCCTCATTCAGTACCACTGTTCAGAAAAGTACCTTTCATGTAATATTTTTGCCATTAGCAGTTTTTAATCATGTAAATATTATGAATAGCTCTAAAACTTAACAAAAATGCAGAATGCAGAATTCTCAACAAAATGTAATTTAGTGTTGCACAGTTATCCATAACTTTTCTGTGTATACATACACTTTTCTCTACTGTTAAAGTATTATATTTATATCTGAGAAAGAAGTCTTATATTGAACTATTGTGCTCCCTCTATGATAATGTATTACTACTGAATATCTGTATATTGTAATTTGCATAATCAATTTATTTTTAAATGAACACTTTCTACAAAACAAATATTAGGATATACAAAAATTAGAAATTATATATTCATTATAATGTGTAAACTCCTGTAGGTGCATCTCTTAACATTATAAATTTAACTATAATAGAAAAATAATTCAGAATAGAAGTGACACAAGATATTTAGGAATACTGCAGTCTAAGACAAAAGTTATAGAATAGTGATATAATATCAGTCTTAACGTGTTCATTTCTTTCTGCTGTTAGTACTAATGCCTATTAGCACTATTAACCTCAGGCAACATAAATTCTTTATGACCTAAATAAGAATGCAGTTCTGCTCAGTGTGATAACTGGGTAAATACTAAGTAGACACTCATATAGACCCAGTTTCCTACCTCTGAAAAACATCAGGTCAGGGGTTGAAGTGTTGTTTAACCTTCATTAAAGCTAATATATTCTAAATAACTGCAAGTTAGAAGACACTTCACATTTCTTCCTTATTTTAATGGCAGAAGGGTAGTTTATTCTTGAATTTAAGGCAAAATGGGAAAATAGTCAGACTACATTCTTCTTTTGTCTGGGATACCACATAATAAAGGGTTGTTAGCAGCTCTTGAATTAAGAAAAAACACACCAACATTCTTAACAGAATCTACGTTTTTAACCAATGCTATAAGGTACCTAAAATATTATATATATATATATATATATATATATATATATACACATACACGGTATATATATGGACCAAGACTGTATAGCCAATCTTGTTCAAAACCAGGAGGTGATTTACCAGGCCAGAAGAAGGTAATTGAATTTCATCTAGCTTGACAGTATTCAAGCACAGCAAATTCAGAAGACTTGCTTCCAAAGTTAGCTTAATGCAAAGTAAAAAAACACAGAAATGGAGGAACACAATATTTAAACATGTATCACAATCTAAAATTTCATAGTCAATTATTCAGTGTATGGACATATTACATGGTTTCCCAACATATAGGAAAATTTGTGCTGTCAGAAAGTCGTTTGTTCCTGTGGATTTTTATCCAAACCTTCATATTAGGGAGATCAATCGGTTCTTTAACTTGAATTTAAGAACTTTGGTAATATTAATAGTAATGTGGATGGTCAGACCTGTGGCAGAGGGGGGGGGTCTAACAAGTAACAAGGAATAGATTTTATCATGTGTTTGTCCTGTTAGAATGAAAGAATCATTTCTTGGTTAGTTGTACTAATGAATTAAAAAAATGCAACACAAAACCTAAAGGCTGGTACAGAATGGGTCATGTTTATATAAAAAGTAGTATCATACTTCTATTAAAGCCAGGCAAATAATTTTCTTATACTCTGCTCATAAATCAGTCTCATCGGGCAGGAGACTAATTCATAGCCTGGAAGTGCCACATTTCCTGAAACCCTGCTTACTATTTTTGAGACTTCACTCAGAGGACAGAAGTGCATTTAATTTTTTTTTTTTTTAATGGCTTCTGTGAACCAGTGTAAAAGAGCAGCCTATGCATATTTAGTCCAATATTTGTGTAAGAGATTATCCTGTAAATAGTTGATGTTTTATTAGCTAAAGCATTAGTATCCTATTGTGATGTAGGTGACCAAACACAGGTTAGATTTGTAGGAAGGTTAATGAAATCAACCAAACTTCCTTACTGGTCTATGTATTTTTCCATTCAGTTTTGTATTCTGTTTGGAATCTGTCTCTGGTTGGATTACCAAAAAAAGTATTCAGTGGTGTTTATAGTAATACATAAAATAATATCTGGCTCAATCTAAGATGTGAGGTAAAACTGTTTCCATCTTTTTTGTTTTGGTGGTATTTAGAACTGCTGAGAATTCTTACTAGTCAATACATTCTCTATTTGCCTGTCTGTATGGGCAAAATAAATTGAGTTAAAAAAGACGCAGTGTGATAAAAGCAATCTGGTGATACTATAGGTATTAAGATATTTGCCATATATATATGCCTGTTTCCCAATATAATAATGAAGTGTTATGATGTTTTTAAGAAATAAACTTCCTTTAATTATTGGGTGCATACAAGGAGAAGATGTAGAAGACCTCCAAGAAGTGCCCATCCAAATCTCTCAGTGCTCAGCAGTAGACCACTGCAAGAGAAATGATGTGTAAGATTTTATGAGAAATTTTCATGTTATTTTAAAAATATTTTTTTCAAAATTGACATGTCAAATTGACATGTCAAAATTGACTCAACTTGACATGTCTGCTGGTATTGTTAATGATTTCAGAGAAATTCTTCCTCTTCTCAAAGCAAGGAAAGGAGTTCAGTAAGGAAAAGAATGAAAAGTTACTCCTGATATGTTTGAAATGGGAAATATATAGGTGCATTCCTTGTTCACTGTAAAAGCTATTTTTTAGTGCCTGCTGGGAAAAAGTTGGACAACATGAAAATTTTTAGAATATCTACTAATGATGTTACCACAACACATTTTCTGCTGCCCAGAATTAAAAGACAGATGTGAAAGGACAGAGAAAACTGATTACTAGAAGGTCTCTGGTAGAGAGTTAGGATGCACAACGTGGAGAGATGTGTTGCAGGGAGAAAACGGAGGTCTAAAGTAGGTAGTATAACTCATATGGCTCTGTCCAAATGAGTTCAATAGTCACTATCAACCTGAAACTGTTAGTGCTGGACAGACAAAATGATTAAAATTTAATACATCCTAGGCATAGAAACATAGCTATCTTCATGATAGTTTTCCCAAATTAAGTAAATTGTACTATATTTGCACAGATATTGAGCATGGATTTCTATTGCTTCATTAATTCTTCTGAAAGCATGTGTGAATTACAGTTGCAATGTGAAGTCATAATATCTATTTGAGCAGGCAGTGTGCACTTGCAGCCCAGGCGGCCAATCGCATCCTGGGCTGTGTCAAAAGAAGTATTGACAGAAGATCCAGAGAAGTGATTCTTCCGCTTTACTCTGCTCTGGTGAGACCTCACCTGGAGTACTGTGTGCAGGTCTGCAGCCCTCAATATAAGAAGGACATAGACCTGATGGAAAATGATTAGGGGTTAGAGCACCTCTGCTACGAGGACAGGCTGAGGGAGCTGGGGTTGTTCAGCCTGGAGAAGAGGAGGCTCCGGGGAGACCTAATAGCCGCCTTTCAGTACCTGAGGGGGGCCTACAGGAAAGCTGGGGAGAGTCTGTTCACAAAGACCAGCAGTGACAGAACAAGGGCTACCAGGTATAAACTGGAGAAGAGCAGATTTAGATTAGACGTTAGGAACAAGTTCTTTACAATGAGGGTGGTGGAGCACT
>BJBW01021478.1:0-13427 GCA_004320125.1 Scolopax mira
CAACTCCAAAAAAATTCAGTGAAAATTCAGTGAAATTCTCCCGACCCCCCGATAAAGCCGGGTTTCCCGCAGCCGCGGGGTCAGCGCGCTCCACCAGGGGGCGCCAGCGGGCGGGGCGGGGCGGGCCCCTACGCGGGCGGCGCCTCCTCCGCGGCCCGGCCCGGCCCCAGGCGGCGACCGCGGCCATGAGGGCGACCGAGCGCTCCCGGGGGGAGACCCTGGCCCTGCGGCGGCAGCGCATCGGGTAAGGGACGTGGGGAGGGGAGGGAAAAGCGGGGGGGCAACCGCCGAACAGCGGGGCGAGGGAGCGCTACGACCGGGGGCTGGGGCCGCCGCACGTCGGCAGCGGCGAGTTGCGGCCCCGGGGCGGCAGCGACCGCCCTCCCCCCCCCCCCCCCCCCCCCCCCCCCCCNNAGCGACCCCCCTCCCCCCCCCCCCCCCCCCAACGCCAGCATTTTAGGTTAAAACTCGCAATATCGTAGGGAAATCGGCGCCGTTCGCGTGCAACGACTCATTTTACTGGTGCAATTAACAGTTATGAGAGTTTTCTAAGGAAGAGGTTAGGAACTGAAGTATAAAACCCGCACGAGCTCTATCGCCTCAGCTTAAACCGCTCATAAAAGGGTTTTCTGTGCCGGGTGGAGGCACCCGCTGGCCCACAGGTTAAAAAAAACTTTTTGTGACACCAAAACCGCCGTAGAATTAATAACATATGTCTGCCCAGTCTGGGAGAATCAATAGGAGACTCGGGTCCAAACTTTGGTCGCCCCCAGGAACGGCAGCGGAACCCCAGATGTTCTGGGATTGTTTTCATGTTGCGCCTTATACATTCAAAAATCAAGGCTACTTTACACCATAAATATTTTAGGAACCTAGAAATCGGGCTGGAGGTAAAAGCTGGAATTACTGAATTTCACTGAATTTTTTTGGAGTTGGAAGGNNTGGAAGGGACCATAGAGATCATCTAGTCCAACTCCCATTAGAACTGTGCTATTACATAAATCTGAAATTTGGTGTATTTTAGCATATTCGTTCTGTTTCTCAGCCCCTGGGAAGAGCCCCGGGTCTGTGAGCGCCGTTCAACGCTCGGGTGAAGTTTACAAAAAACCTGGCCATTTCACCATGGCACTGCAGCTCCCATGGGAGCTACAGGATTCCTGGAGGGGAAGGACAGTGAAGCAGTTTCTCATTTTCTCTCTTTTTTTTTTTTTTGTTGTTCATTTGATAATAATTTTGTGTTTACAGTCAAATTATTTTATTTTTGTTTAAGCAATGTTTTACTAAATGAAGCGCGACAGTTTGGCATTACCCTTCTGAGTCAAATCTCTGCAACTCCTATTTAGGCAGACATGTGCTTTAATTTTACGCATTTGGCAATTTACTTTAAAAAAAAAAGTGAAATAAACCAAACACACTTAAGTAGATCCAGCCTCACAAAATCCCTCAAGGTTTCAGCTAAAGTTCAGGAAACACCATACGACGTAACAGTCACCTGCTGCCTAGAAAATGCACATCTCAGCAAGAATAAAAGAATAAATAAAGAAGAATAATAGAAAAATAAAAGCAACCACAAGGTAAGAGAAAGATACCAAAAAAGGGTTTCAAGACCAAAAAGAGCAGAGAGAGTGGACAGTAAGGAACTGTAAAGATTGGATGAAACTACAGAGGTAAATCCTGTCTCTGAGCTGTGGTTAATTCCTAGAGAATGATTTTTTAAATTTTTTTTTTTAACTTTAAATCTTACAAACGTTAATTATTGCATCAGAACACTTCTCTTCCCCACCCAGGCTTTGTTTTAGGGGCCAGGAGGAGGCTGTCAGCAAGTCCAGGCAAACTGGGGACACGTCTGCCTCTTGGATGGTGTGAAAATATTCCTGGCCGAATAAACTCTTGTGACTTTTAGGATTCACCAAGATTTATTTTGCTTTCTGGTCCTCGCCACAGCTCTTCTTGCAAGCTGTTCTTCTCTCACGACCCGGTGAAGATCGTGAGGGCGAGAGGCCAGTATATGTACGATGAGAGGGGAAGGCAATACCTCGACTGCATCAATAACGTGGCTCACGGTAAGGTAAAAGTCACATTATTTCACACTGGGGGGTTTTGAAGCAGAACAAGGAACAATCGGTACTTTTTGCCACTTTTGCACTGTGCTGGGAGGAGGGGTTGTTTCATTGGAAAAGTGGAGGAAACCTCTGGAGCCTGTAATTTGGGAAATGACAGTTCATGTTTGAATTTCTGTGAGCACGAACGGGCTCTCCAGACGTGGTTCCTGTTCTGTCCTCCGAGAAACAGACTTGCCTAAAACCTAAAGACTTCTTTTTCTTTTGCCGTGAAAGCTCAAGTAAAGGACCTAACTCTAAAACTAGCAAACAGCTTGATATTTTGTCTTTGTAAATCTTATTTGTTATTTTGAAGTAACTGCTGTTTCCTTAGAGTATTTGAGATCTCTCTTAACTGCTCTCACCAACACCCCCATCAGGCTTAATCATTCTTTGATGGTAAAGCTTCTCTGCACATTCCCAAATCCCTGAATTTATTTAAACGTCTAAATCCAAATACCAAATTAGACACTATCAATTTCCATTATTAATTACAAACTTTAAGGTACAGTAGCTGGCAGCTTCCCAGTTTTTGAGGGGGGAGGAAAGTAAGTTTTTAGAGAAAGCCTGGAAGTTGTATTGACACTCTGTTCTGCTGACAGTATCAGTAATGCCCCGCTGATGAAACACGACCATCAGCAGTAACAGCTCTGTACTGTTAGAGAAACCCACGTGTAATTTTGGGTAATACAGGAAGAAATCTCAAACCACTCTCTCCACCCTCTTGCAGTTGGACACTGTCACCCTGATATAGTGAACGCCGCCCATGAACAGAATCAACTGTTAAATACAAATTCTCGTTATCTTCACGACAACCTGGTGGATTATGCAGAGAGACTTTCAAAAACACTACCTGAGAAGTTATGCATCTTCTATCTTTTGAATTCTGGGTAAGTTGGGGGTATTATAATTGATGCTGTGTTTTCAGCAGTTCCATGCAGACAAGTACAATACTTTCTTATCAGCAGTGATCGGGTGTGGATGACTTGTGGATTGGCAAAAAACATGGTTTGGGGGTTTTATTTTTGAAGAAATTGTGGTCTGTTTTAGGACTTTTATGACTGTCTAGTTCATATTTAGCAAACTCTGTTGGGAAGCTACACTAGCACTTTATTTTAAAAAGGGTTTAATTCTGTTTATAAGGCCTCAGATTATGAAAAATATACTAACATATAATACATTAAATACTACTGCATTAGCTTTTATGACTTGTCTTCTGAACTTGGAATTACTTATATTGTCAGAACACATGTAAAAAAATGTGTTTCTGCTCGGAGGAGGGTGTATAAAGAAGAAGAAAAAAGGAACTGCTTCAAAAGTAGTTTCTATACTCCAGATTTCAAGAGGGATCTGCTGGTACTGTGCATCGAGTTGTGTCTGCTCTCTGCAAACACAAATTGCATTGTGAGGGAGGTCAGAATTTCAAAAATCAAGACGTCCCCCACTGAAACACTCAACATTTTTCTGCTGTAGATCCGAAGCTAACGATCTTGCCCTAAGACTGGCACGGCAGTACACGAAACATGAAGATGTCATAGTTCTAGACCAGTAAGTAGATCAGAAATTTTATCTGCTGGGGGAGCAAGGCTCAGTTTTGGTTTGTGGTCAGGGCATTTCTGAAAACCCAGTGTAATAGAGAGGCTGTAACCAGAAAGTGGAAGGAAGTAATTTTTCTCTCTGTTCGGTATTTGTGAGAACAGCCCAGAGAACTGTGGCCAGACTGGGCTCTCCAGTATACAACAGACCTTACCATACTGGAAGGAGGCCAGCAGTGGTCTGCCATAATGGGTTGGGAGCCACGGGATGCAGAGTTAAAGAAAACTGGATTTAAATTTGATACTCATAAGAGACAGCTAGAGGGAGATCTTACTGCAACTACAACTAAGGGGAAGGAGCAGAAAAGATGGACCCAGGCCTGAAGACATGTGGTGACAGGAAAAGACAACAGACATGAGTTGGAATCTTAGGAATCCTGGTGAGACACAGGGAAAAACTTTTACCATGAAAGGTAGTCAAAAATTAGAACAGGATGCCCAGAGAGACTGGAAGCTCCACCGTTGGAGGTTATTCCAAAGCAGGTCAGACATGTCCCTTCCAGTTGCTCTGTAATGCTACTCAGGACTTACACTGCTCTGGTTCTAGTCAGTGTCCCAGGTAAACCAGTGACAAGGAGCAGTGTCCCAGGTAAACCAGTAACAAGGAGCACTGTCCCTCTCCATCCTTTAGAGTCAAGTTGAGCAAACTAAAAAACTCCTCCAAATACTACTAAACTGATTGATAGAAACCACAGAGCTGCTCTCAGCTTAAGTGACTGTGTTCCCACCAGGTGACAGAGCCTAGCTACTCTTTGGCTATTGGTAATTAACTCTTTGATACTGAGGAAATCACTGTTTAGTTCTGCTAATTGTTTTTTAAGCGCTTACCATGGACATCTGACATCCTTGATTGACATAAGCCCATATAAATTCAGAAATCTAGAAGGACAAAAGGAATGGGTCCACGTGGTATGTACCTTCACCCTGAAACTATCAACTACTTGTAAATTTAATGAAGTCTTATTTATGATTTACTGAACATAGGGTACTGTTCCCTTGCATAGGCTCCTGTTCCAGACACGTACAGAGGACTTTATAGAGAAGACCATGAAGATTCAGTAACAGCCTATGCTAATGAAGTGAAAAATATTATTGAGCAAGCACAGAAGAGAGGCAGGAAGGTAAAAAGTTATTTCCTTACCCATTTGTCTTGCCTGAGAAATAAGCATGGCTGACTGGCAATGGCACTCAGCATGACTGAGCTTGGTGGAATGGACTTGTCAGAAAGCAAAGATCACATAATCAGGGAAGAACCCTCTAATCACAAAGAGCATGTTAATTGTTAACACGGTTTCCACAACCTTCTGTATCGGGTTCACAACATGACATGCTACACTGTTTCAGATTGCTGCATTTTTTGCCGAGTCTCTGCCAAGTGTGGGTGGTCAAATCATTCCCCCAGCAGGCTATTTCCAGAAGGTTGCAGAGTAAGTGGTCTTTCATTATCTTAACTTTTTTGCATTTAACATATTTACTAAATATAGATGATAGAGAATTTCTCTGCTTGCTGTAGCATATAGCTTGATAGGCAGGAAATGGCCTGTCCCTTCATGTTAGAATGTAAACTTTGAATGGCAAAGACCTATTTTTAAACATGTGATATGGAATACAGGCCTCTGCGAGTTTGTTTCCTGGAATTTTGCTAAGTGATGCTTTCTGCATGTTCTTAAGCAGTAAACATTATGTTCTCTTTCCCCCTAAGAGACAATAAAATCTGTTATGTTACAGGCATGTGCACAAGGCAGGAGGTGTATTTATTGCTGATGAAATTCAAGTTGGCTTTGGCAGGGTTGGCAAGCACTTTTGGGCATTCCAGCTTCAGGGAGAAGATTTTGTACCTGACATTGTCACTATGGGGAAGCCAATAGGAAATGGGCACCCTCTTGCCTGTGTAGCAACAACAAAAGAAATTGCAGAAGCATTTGCAGCCACAGGAGTCGAGTATTTTAATACAGTAAGTAAAAAGCTGCCTGAGCTCTCCTTCTCTACAGGTCTTTAAGTCTAGATACTCAAACTTTAAAACTAGATACTTTTATCTACTTTAAAACTAGATACTCATGCACTGGTTTTTATTAATCTTTTATCACCCATACAGTTACCATTTATATTACTTGTGTTTTTCTAGTATGTGACTTTCTTTTTACTGTCTCCATGAGCAGTAAGCTCACCATGTCATTAAGGCTACACGTTCAGTGACAAGATTGCCTCTTTCTTCCCTTTCCATGGCTATGCATGCTCCTTTCCTGAACTCAGTTTGGAGGAAACCCTGTTTCATGTGCAATTGGATTGGCTGTGTTAGATGTGATTGAGAAGGAACAGCTTCAGGCTCACGCCACAGAAGTAGGAAACTTCCTGATGAAGCTACTAAAGGAGCAGAAAATCAAGCACCCCATCATTGGGGATGTCAGGTATCAGTGCCTTATTTATTTACAATGTCAGCTGCTTTGTGTTTGGTTCAGTCAGTCATGAACAACTCAATCAAACTGATGTGGTTTTAAGTTCATCAAACCTGTGTTTTCAGCAAAAATCAACAGCCTGCTGTACACTGGCTTATAACAAACTTGAGCTTATCAGAAGTCTGATAAGTAAGCCAGTACTGCTTTACTGATTTATTAGTTGCTAAAATTCTTTTCTGTTTGAACTCTTTCTTCAAGTGCACAAAGAACAGAATTAATGAACTGGATGGAAAGTATGCTTAACATCATGTCCTGTGCTGCAGATAAAAGTCTGTACTCTATTACCATATTTCTTCAGAACAGCAATACTTTTTCTATTACTACCTAACAAACATCAGCAATTCTCATGCAGCAAAGGTCTGGTCTCACAAAAACCTCTCTCAGATACTTAGTTCACTTGCAGTTCCTTCTTCTGACACAGACCAACTGACTTTCTTTCTTTTAAAGGGGCTCTGGTTTATTCATTGGAGTGGACTTAATCAAGGATCAGGCAGAAAGGACCCCGGCCACAGCAGAAGCTGAGCATCTAATAACAAGGTACATTAATGGCAGGTTGTCCATGTGTGAGGCAAGCACACAATTACAAAGTAACCCTGCCAACTCAATAGTTGTTAAAATATAGCCAACTGCCAGAAAAAGAAACCAGTCAGTGCAGGAAGGCATTGTCTGGGCAGCCTCTGTGCTGATGCTGTCAGTTTTTCTGAACCACAATAAACTTAAGTCTCTTTTATTGCTCTTTTCAGGCTTAAGGAAGAATATATTCTATTGAGTACAGATGGGCCTGGAAGAAACGTCCTTAAATTCAAGCCCCCAATGTGCTTCAACAAGGAGGATGCAAAATTTGTCGTGGACACGATTGACAAACTCCTTACAGGTAACAGAGATCAAAGCAGTCTGAGAGGAGGTGGCTGCTGGGCTGCTTTAAGGTCACCATCGAGCCTGATGGAGCCAAGACAGCAGATGCTGAGCACCCAGGAAAGTCACTCCTGGGCAGGGCAAGTTTAGCCTTCTCTCCTAAATTATTCTGGTCTTAATTTTTCTCCAAAACTATTTACTTCACAGATGCATATGCCTTTTAAAATAGCTTTGATTGGACAGAGGTTGAAGTATTTACTTATTTACAAGGGGGATGGTAAAAGCTATCCAAGTTTCATTCTTGACAGCCATAATCTGTGTGCATTTGCTACTTTAGCTTTTTATACAACTTCTGCATCAAGTTAGTCCAAAAACTTGCCTCAAAGTCATGAGTTTGCAAGCTTTTTACTTTCTCTCTCTCCAGATATGGAAAGAGAACATCTGATCCAAGAGAAAACATCCACTTCTGCCTAAGCAGGTATTTATTTATATTTACCCTTTATTATTTAAAGCCAGGGTGTTCTTAAACATAACTTCACAAGCACCATTACCAGTAATAGAGCAGAACCAAGTTTTCTCAGAGATGATTTTACTTCAAAGTAGGAATTTCTGGCTAGATTGAAGCACGGACCAGAGTTGTGTACATCTGGCATTCACAGCTACCTCCTGAGTCTGACACTGCCACTATCACTCCACGGATTTATTTGTTTGCAAGCTAAGTCCAGCATGTCCCAGGAAGGCCACGCTGTGCTTCTCTGGGAATGCCATCAGGAAACGTGCACAAGACAAAAACATAGTTTTTATGGAAGCAGCTCAGTGCCTTAGGTCTCCACACACAAGTTGTTGCAGCTGCATAACCCTTTTTCAGCAAGTCTCCCCTTAACTGCCCTTAAGGGCAGGAACACTGTACATTCTGCATGTCACAATTTGGGAACCTCCACTTATGCCAATGGCTTTATGAAGAGCTATAAACAGTATTTTTACTACTATAGCTCCTGTTTTATGTAACAGAAGGCAATACTATTTTAATATCAAATGGTCTCTTGAGCATTTTTGACTACTTCATAGGATCATTTCAGGTTCAGGGCTGTTACCTCATGCTTGAGCACCAATTTACTCCCACATACTCAGAAGTTTGTGGACATTATTAAGACCGAGTCCTGTTAAGCCTTTCAGGCCTTGCAAACCTTGCTGTCTACCAAAATGCCCCTATAGCTCCCTTACCAAGAACATATAGAGCACCTGCAACTCATTTTGCCACACGCTCATGAGCACAGTGTACACTTAAGAGTTAACACCTTGGTAACACCACCCCTTGGTGTACAGTCAGTACTTCTTCAACCTACTCTGACTAAAAGACAACCAAATGGTTTTTTTTAACCAAGTGCCCAGAAACACTCTTAAGTACCCAGACAGGAATGTACCAAATGTAATAATTGTAATTAGTGTAACCATTGGCAGCCTCAACCAGCATCCTAGGATCACACACAGTGCTATGGCCCTGAGCTAAGGAAAAACAGGCTTTTAGTTCAGTGCAATATTAGTATAGCAGGCACGAGAAAAATGTGTTAATATTTTATTTAGCAAGTTAACGTAAAGACATACAGCTGTTTGTACTACTTGAGAACAGAAAAATTATTCAACAGTGCCAGTTGAACTTAGAGGCCTAATGACTCAATGTACTTGTCCACAATCTAAACTAAGCAAGAAAAATGCCTTTATTTTCTACAGGAAACCAAGAATGCAAAAAGCCTCAAGTACAGTATTAGTAGGACACTTACATATAATGTAAGCGAAAATGAGGCAATGAATTAATTCTTTTTAATGATGCTTTTACAAAAAAACGTAACATTATTTTCTTTCCATAGGTTTCAAACAATGTTCAAGATCTACTACTAAGAAACATTATTCTACTATAATAATGCACATTTAATCTTCATCCTAGCATGTCTTAGACCAGATAAATTACCTTAGATTTTGTTACTTTCAATTATCTTGTTATTAGTAAAAACTTTAGGAGAAATAAATTTTACAAGAGAATGTTTCAACTCTGGCAGAAGTGTGGAATTGGCTTTTATTTAAAACAGCTTATCTAAACTTGATTATAAAGGAATATATTTCTAGTAGCTACTATAAACTACATTTTCTAAATTAGTACTTTTTCAGGTTATGATGTTTTAAAACTTCAGATGAGCCACCGTTTTTGGATTTTTGGTTTTAGTATCTGCTGTTACCTATGCAAATGCCATTCTAGCTGCCAGTACACCCAGTCCTTCCCAGGCTCCTCTGACCAGTTTCAGTAAGCCAGCTTCTTTAGTCAGCCCTATATTCAACAAATGGTCTCAGCAACCAGATCAAGTCAAAAACTTCAGTCCCAAATTCGTAACATCAAATGCATGAGGAACAGACAGCTGAGGGCCACAGCTCCCAAACCAGTTCTTACAAAATATTCTGTCCTCAAGAAATATCCAAGTAGGATTAGCAAATTGAGAGTACATTACAGCCATAAGCAACAGCCTTGTGTACAAGCCCTTGCTTTCACCAGGCAATTAAAAGTTCTTTCTATCAGACACTTCATGCAAAGGAGAAAGGGAAAGCCAGCTCTGCATTTAAGTACCAGTATCCTCAATTTCTGCTTAAGGTCACATCACTTGTCAAGGAAACGAACCTACTTCCAAAAGACACCAACATAACAGCCAGCTAACAAAGAATACACCAGCCACAAGTACTGCAGCAGTATGGTCCTGATACTCTGCAAATTCCCTCTCGGAAGGCAAACTGTTAGAAAAATATCCTGCTACCCCTTATTTCATAAGAAAACAAGTAATAGTATGCAGTAAAGCATTTCAGTTTTCAATCTTGAGACAGTAATACTTTTAAATACTGTACTCGTTTGTTTCAGTGGTCTGCGATATTATTTTTTTTATTCACAAGTTGAGCATCAGGTTGCATATTCCAGCTGTAAAGACTGGAGATTTAAAAAACTATCAGATTTAAAACCTGATTCAACTTTTTACACTCCACTTAACCCAAAACAAAAAGCCTTTACAGACTTCACAGCAAGTTTTTCTTTCCAAGGACAGCCAGCAGGGAGCAGCATATTATAGTCCCTGCAAGGACAGCTGCACCCCTTTTAAAAAAACTGAAAAGGTCACTACTAACATCTGTTTACATCTTGCCTTAGTTACTTAGTGGTTTGATTCCACTTCTGATGCCCATTTGTTCCAATAGAATTTATTGAAAGAAAATAAAGGTTTAGCTTTAGAGGGAAAGTGAAAATCAGAAATTATTATTGCAACAAAGGTTAGAAGCTTACTTTTGTGCAGCAGCACTTGCTGCTTATTAATAAATCTGAAAATGGGACTCTTGTGCAGCAAGACAGGCAAATGGCATGGCAGTTATTGCCTTAAAATAGTACTAAGCCAGTCAAAAAAGGAGAGCATATTTCTAGCTGGTCATCTCTAAAGAAAGAGCTGCCTCTTTAGAAGCAGCTTTGTTATCTTTCCTCCCACAACATTAGTGGAATTTTTTTAGCCTTTTTTTTTTTTTAATACACAAAAAGGCTGCAAGAATTCAGACCTCACATTAGTAATTTAATGCCTGTCTAACCTGTCTTTCAAGAACTTTTCTAAAAGTCTCAGATTCAAAACAGTGAAACGTGCAGGCAGTGCAGCCAGCTTCTCTCACACTTCTTGGCTTCCTCCTGCCATGCTGTCTAAACTCCCAAGCCCTACCTGAAACCTGTGCCTCTGGCCTCTCCTAGCAGAGCCCTAAAACGCAGACACCAACATAATTATTATGCTGAGCTTCTGTGCTTGTCTACAACATAAGCCACCAGCACAACCTCCACACCAGCTGGGGCTTTCTGCCCAAGTTCTCCTCCATAACCTCCAGGCAGAAGCGACTGCAGTTCTCAGCTGTCGCTGAACTGCAAGTGAGCACAACTACCAATACAGCCTTCTAGGGTTAAGATTAAAAATCTTTAAGCATAACTCTTCATCTATCAAGGTACTGCCATGAACTAAGTTCTGGGAACAGCATACTGGCGTTTTACTAATACGTAAGCTGAAGAATGGCACAAGACACTAGATTACGCCTTTTTTATTTCAAAAGCTAGGATAGCTTCAATATCCATGTCATGGTGAATCAGAACACATGTAAAATACCTTACAATACATTAGATTCCAAAAAGGTACCAAAAAGTACAGTAAAATTAACACTTCCATTACAGGAAATGTATGACACAAAAACAATACAAAATAAAAAGGTGGAAAGTGACACTGGTTCCCTAAGATGCATCTCATTCTGTACAACTGGAGTAATGCAGAGTCCATAGTTAACTCCAAGAGGCAGTCCCTAGATGCAGAGCTGCAGCTTTAAGCAGACCCTCAAAATCAGTTTCAGTTTAAACCTATTAATAAAATCATTAATTAATATCTTCAGCAAGGCTGAAATTTACACACCACACTGTCTAGACAACTAGTTATCTGTAAGTATTAAACATGTAAAACATTTCCAGGGAGCTCTTCCAAGTAAGATGCACATTTAACAGGCCATAGAAATTTATTGTAAAGTTAAATTTGGTACAGAACTGAAATATCCATCTACAGCATTGTATACAAAACCTATGCAGTCATTTTCCAAAAGAGACCATGCCACTGCATACCTGAATAAGTTTGATCAATATGGCTTGTAGTTATTCTGATGACCACCACGTCTTGGTGTCTTCCCATAATTTGCACTGCCTTGACCTATGAACAAGAGAACAAATGCATTAAACTGCTAATTAGTTACGCTTGCTTATACCCAATACAGTTCTCTTTACTTACTGTAATCATAGCCTGGTCCATATCCATAATACCCATATCCTGAATAATCATAGCCTCCATAGCCACCATAACCTTGCTGATAGCCGTATCCTTGATTCCCATAACCCTGGTTCCAGTAATTGCCATAACCTTGATTCCAATTTTGACTTTGAGCTATAGAAGGGAAAACCATCCACAAAATCCCATTTTAGTACACACAACTTACTTAGAATGTGTCCATACTAAAGTAGTGCATGTAGTACTTACCGCCGCCTCTTCCACCTCTGCCTCTTCCTCCATAGCTACCTCTTCCTCCACCACTACTGAACTGTTGCTGCTGGTATACTTCTTTTGGCTGTGCTACCTTTATCTCGCACTGAAAAGAAAAGAATAAGGAAGAGTGTTTATAGTGTCTTACAGCAGCAGCACCCACCCTAACCACCTAGGAAAGCCAGAGGTTACTCTGGAGGCAAAGGAGGTAATACGTGCTGTGGTCCATCACTGACCAGAATTAATGCGTGTCCAGAACCATCTGATTTATTGTGCCACCTGGGCAAAGGTAAGTCACTGCTGGCCACTGAAAGCAGGCCACTGCTTTCCAAGTATTTCAATACTGCCTATTCTCTGCTATCAGCTCCCCCCCAGAAGAGATGCTGAGGGCACCTTAGCGTGGCCACCGCTCCTGCAGGAGCCACAAGGCCACCCTCTGTCCTGGCACAACCTCTATGACAAGGCTGTGGCTGTTGGACCACTTCATCTGAGCTGCACTGAATGAACAAGGCTTTGAGAAATGCACCAGAACAAATTTTCCTGGTAGCCTTTTACTCAGTGTATAGCACTGAGCATCTGTGTTGGACTGTGAAGTACACTTACCAACACTTGAAATTATTACTTCTTAAATACTAAGCACAGCTAAAAAAAAAAAAAAAATCAACCAGAACTGACATTTCCAAGACAGGTTCCCAAGTTGCAGTTCCAAGCTGTCAGCCAGCTTCCTAGTTCCTGAATCTGTGCAGTCTGAGATGAAAGCTGCTGCTGTGAAAGGAACAGCTCCCTGTAATAGAAGCACCTGAGCAAGCCTGGCCTGGAATTCTTCACACAGGACTTTAAGGTAACCTGCTCTTTTTATTATCACTATGACACCAAAGCAAGCCATAGTTACAAAGATACTATTTCTCAGATCCCTTTGCACATAAACATTTCTCTCTCTTACAACCAGACTTTATCACTAACTGCAGTGTCTCGACAACTACCAGCACATTAGGTTTGCCAAAGCTTATTCTGTGCTGTCAAGAGCAGTCCTAAACTAAGTGCCATCTAAATCACTGTGCCAGACAGTATAACCAGATCTAACAGGGCTTTGAAGTTTGCATATGGTCAATACTGGCCGTGGAGCAAGGGTTGAGGGACACCTCCAGCCAGTACACATCATTTGCCTCCAGTCCTCAACAGCTGAACACATGTCTATTAGCTGTGCAGTTGTTAAAAGCACCTCACACCACTTTTACAGTAGTTCACAGGACCAGCTGACCAGGAACCAGTTGCCATAAGCACACATTTAAAGCACACATTTACTCTCTGGATCCTTGTCTTGGGTTTACGAGACAAGGTTTT
>BJBW01021480.1:14760-26739 GCA_004320125.1 Scolopax mira
TGTGTCTTCTCACAGGTAATTAGCAAGAGAACAAGAGGGGAATGGCTTCAGGCTGCAACAGAGTAGGTTTAGACTGGACATTAGGAAAAAAAATCTTCACAGAAAGAGTGGTCAGACACTGGAATAGGCTCCCCAGGGAGGCAGTTGGGTCACCATCCTTGGATGAGTTTAAAAGTCATTTAGATGTGGTGTTGGGGGATATGGTGTAGGGGAGAACTTTCTAGGGTAGGGTGGATGGTTGGACTCGATGATCCCAAGGGTCTTTTCCAACCTAGATGATTCTATTCTATTCTATTCTATTCTATTCTATTCTATTCTATTCTCTGAAAGCCTGGTGGTTAAAGCCCTGAAGCCATATTATAGCATAGATGATGTTGTCCTTAAAATTGAGATCTGGGTTCTTGTCCTCCCTCATTGCTCCAGGAGATGTGACCAAATCATTCAACCTTGCTGTTTCTCAGGATTTCCACTTGGGAGATGCAGAAGCTACACACTGTTGTTCCTCCTGAGAGCTGAAAGCAGAGAATGTAAATCCTGTACCCCTGTGTGTGTGAAGTTTTCCAAAATACATGAGGACCACAAAGGTGATCAGGGAGCTGGAGCCCCTCTCCGATGAGGACAGGCTGAGAGAGTTGGAAGGATTCAGCCTGGAGATGAGAAGGCTCTGGGGAGACCTTAGAGCCCCTTCTAGCCCCTCAAGGGGCTCCAGGAAAGCTGGGGAGGGACTCTTGATCTTGGAGGGACTCTTGAGGGGTTTTTAAACTCTTGAGAATTTTAAGCTGAGAGAGGGGAGATCTTCCAAGATGAGGTCTCAGGAAGAAAGTCTTTGAGGCTGGAGACATGTTGAGCCAGCTGGACCTTCTGCTGGACATGGCTTTCCAGGTCAGATCTTAATGATTGTCTGGAGAATGAGCTGAAACACCACACGGAGCACTTTATTTTATGGGGATTTTGACTTGCATTCATCTGTCAAAATAAAAGACCAGGCGATGCTGTTCACAGTAAGAAAGCTGGGAAATAATCAGCAAAACTCTGTTTTTTCAATACTACAGCAGCTTTAGCTAAAATGTTCCAGTCCTCACCTCCTGCTGAGCTAATTTTAGCCCTCATTCAATGCAAAAGAAAAGAAAAGAAAAGAAAAGAAAAGAAAAGAAAAGAAAAGAAAAGAAAAGAAAAGAAAAAAGAACATGATGGAAGGATGCTGAGCACCAGCTCATATGTGTCCCTATTCACCCAGAGATTGTTCAGCTCTAAGGCTGGTAGATGCAGGGTGGGAAATAGTCTGAAGGTTAAAATAATGATAGAATGGTGCTAGAAGGGACCTTAAAAGACCATCCAGTCCCACCCAATGCCTTGGGCAGGGACATATCCCACCAGACCAGGTTGCTCAAAACCCCCTCCAACCTGGCCTTGAAATCCTCCAGGGATGGGGCAGCCACAGCTTCTCTGGGCAACCTGGGCCAGGGTCCCACCACCCTCACAGCAAAGAAGTTCTTCCACATGTCTCATCTCAATTTCCGCTCTTCCAGTTTAAAACCATTCCCCCTCGTCCTATGGCTCTTTTCTCTTATCAAGAGTCCCTACCATGGGGACTCTTTCCCCATGAGCTCCTACCATGCTCACTTGAGGTGAATCCCTCTGCCGCTGGCCCAAGGCCAGGCTGAAACACACGTGCTTTCAGAAACCCTGAGTGATGGAAGAGGTAATTTGTCAGAAATTAACTCATGTGGCCACTCTTGATCTGGTCAAATTGGGCTGATCCAGGAATGCCTGGATTAAGGAGCAGAACCACAGTGCCAACCGGCCTTTGGAAGGAGGAACTTTAGGTTAGAGCAGAGCCAGCTCCATCCCAACGCAAAACGCTGATGTCCAGCCTCTAGCTCACTCCTGGCCAGCAACATGATGTCCTTCTTGGTCCCTGCAAGCACTTAAATTCAGGCACCTCCTCAAGTATGAGCACTCCCAGTTCTGTGGACATCCATGGACATCCTCCAACAGAGCAGTGGTGGCCTGGGACCTCATGTATCATCATGCTCTGTACAGCTTAGTTGTGGTTTCCCCTCTTCCCTCCTTGGAAATCACCTTACAGAAATCTTAGTCACTTAAGAGGCTCAGACATTAGCTGGTTGAGACAGTCTGAAGACCTGATTTCCCAGTGGACGGCGAGACATGTGTCCCTCCTCCCCTCCTTCTGAAAGGATTTCTCGGGAAATTTGGGATGTCTGAAATCAGTCTGTTCTAATTAACTGTACTCTTGCTTTGGACCATGGCTCCGGCTCAATCAGTGTGAAATCTTCTAATTATACACTACGACACAGTAAATTACAGCACTATTAGGCCTTTTTTTCCCCAACGTTGCTGAGCGGTGATTGACAAGTACAATAAAGAAGGGTCAAATGATGTAACTTTTCTACTAAATCATACACAAAATATGCTCAGAGAGTCAACTGCTGATAAAAGATAGTGTCTATAATGGCTGATGCACCTCAAGGGAAGGAGGTACAATTCCACCATCTTGAGATCATGGTTTTCCACTGGGGAAAACTGCTTGCAAATGGATTTCCACTGGGATCATGGTGCAGGGCCATGATTCCAGTCTCATGTGGGTGATACTCAGCATCTGCCTGGTTCCCCATCTACTCCAAGGCATCTCTGGGCTCTTATCTTGCAGTTTACATGCAAGCCCATTAGGTGAACAGACCCGTCTGTCCAGGCAGGACAATGTGGTGGTTATGGGCTGGTGGTTCCTCACACTTCAAAGAGTGAGTCCTTGGATAATTCTTTGCTTTATGCTGGTTGTACTTTGTTGTCAGTGTTTACTGGTGTAAAGTTGGCCCAGTGGAGCTTAACTCTGTGGCCAGTAGCTCAGTTGGGTCTATATGTGTATTCATGTCCTGGTCTGCCAGGGCTACTGGAGGCAAAATGGTGAAGAAATGGCTTAAGATGAATTAATAAAAATGACCTGTACCTGAAAACAGAATTTGCTTTGTGTTGTCTACATGGGTTTAAAAATGCGTTCTGGTTTCTTGGGCACAGGGTTGGAGACAAGATGTTGTGATGGGGATACATCTCTGGTGGTTCAAGGGAGGAGATGAATGCAGGCTGGGACAACCAGCTGAGGGACATGTTCACAGCAAGAAGCAATGGATGGAGCTATTTCTGTGGCATTTTTTTGTCCAGTAACAGGGATTCACAGGGGGTCCTGACCCTTTTTGGGCCAGGCATTGTAATGAAAAAGACCTTGCCTCAAGGAGCCTATGCATGAGCGGCAATCCTGCTCTGCTGGAGATGACAGCAAGGCCAGGATCACATCCAAGGCCTCAGTCTGTGGTGGGAGAGGTCCATCCCTTGTGACCCCATTGTGTCATCAGGCTTTGACAGGAGGGTGTCCTTGCCCAGCCTTTGCATATTTGTACAAGAGTCAGAGGGACATCCCTTGGCACTTCAGTGAGTCATTGTACAACTTTCTGGGTGGCTTAAAGAGGAAATGAAACAAAAACTGCAACACTTGAGAGGCTCAGGTAGCTTTTGTGGTTAAGAAGGAAGTCACCACTGTGTCATGTTTACCAGCCAAAGTCCTTGTCATCTGCTTTGGTGGAAAATCCCAGGATGTTCCCTCTTTGTCATGCTGACTGTACCAGCGTCATAAACTGCCAAATTACTCCTGGTGATGAACCTGACCGTTGGCTTTTTTTTTTTAAACACTGATTTCAGAAAGCTAAGAGTCTCCAATGCCCACATGTCCATCTTGCCATCAGCTGCCCACCCAACAACTCCTGAACCTTGAGACAGCGTCCCCAGATCTGAAAGTGTGGTGGAAATCTTGGGGTGGAACTCTGTTCTGCTTCCAGAAATGAAAAATGTTGGGTGGAAGGAGAAGACCTGCATTCGAAGCTGTCCTGGAGTAGAGGCAGGTTGAACTGTGCCATGACTTCTCCTCCTTGAAGGGCCCCGTGGTGAGAACAAGGGGTGCTTTGCCATCTGGGCTGGAGCAATGGTTCTTTGGTGTCCACGCTTTTGAGATGCTCATTGGATCAGGGAGCAAGGAGCAGCAGAACTGAGCAGAAGCAGGACTCCAGCTCAGTGATTAAGACATCCAGTGCGAAGGGACATTGATGTCCCCGTCTCAGCCCCGGTGTATGGTGGTGCCACATGCAATAATAAGATATTTATTAGAGAGGATGGGAAGTCCATGCACTCGGTTTCCTGTAAATGCACATCCATTTGAGCTGAAAAAAGAGGGGGTTCCCCTTACACCTTCCACCCACCCAACCACTCACAGCTCAGTCTGTAGACACCATGGAGAGGTGGGGGCTCTGATATCCTTCAGCCAAGAGGAGATGAACCTCCTTGAGCCTGGTTGAGCCTGATAGTGTGGGCAGATCCTCAAAACTCTTTGCTCCATCACTTGCAGTCCTACATCTGAACAGGGTTATGCCTAAAGGAAGGGAGGTTGATGCCTGTTGGGTGTTAGAGCAGCTCTGAGAGTCAAATCTGGCTGTTACCATCAGCTTTTGGTGATGGTGATGGAAAGACTTTCTCAGTCTTTCTTCATATCAGACAGGAGCAAAGCAGCATAAGGCAGAGTACAATATGGGTGCTGTTGGTTACCAGGGTTACAACACACGTGGGGAAAAGGGGAAAAAATAAAACAATCTCATATATTGCAAAGAACTAATGATTAATTTTGCTGTAGTGGCAAGACTTAAGACTGGCATTACCATGGATGTATTTATATCCTCTGTCCTGTCGAAAATATGTCAGTTATTCTGAGGCGTGTGTGTACCCAGAGCTGGAACTGGGCCACCAGAGACCTCTGGGGAGTTGTTGTGCGAGAGCTGAGGGGGGTCCCCTGCTATTCCCTACAGCTTCCCAGACAAGAATGCCAATCTGAATATACTTAAAATTAGGAAAAAATCACATTCTAGCCCCAAAGGTATCTCTTTCACACAAGGCACCCTGCAAAGAAAGGAGCAGGACAGCTCGAGGTCCCATCTTTCAACCAGTAAAGGGACATAACCGGTGCCCAGTATCACACCTATTGAATCTAACAAGCTCAGTTTAAAGACAACTGCTATTGGAAAATGGGTCAGAAAGCAAGTTTTGCCTCCCACCAGCAAGAGAAGCCAAGACTGAGAGCTTGCAAGAGGAGGAAAGCAGAAAATAAAGCTGTTGTAACAAGGAGTCTGGTGAAAGAAAGCAGAAACCAAGCATCAAGGCACTTGCTAGAACCTGATGAAGGTGACAGAAGGGCAACCAACCTTTTTGAACTTGATGGGATCTTCATCTTGATCCTGAGGGCAGCCGAAAGGGTGGTGGGGCCCCACACAGCTATAGGTGGGAAGGATGCTCGACAGAGATGGCCACAGGAGTCAAAGAGCATTGGTGCTAACAGAACCAACCCCCTGGAGATGCCCCAGCACCCCAAAACACCCCACAGGAAGAGGTTTTTTACTCCTTTCCCTGGAAGTGCAGGCCCTGCGGCTTGATTTTTTCCGGCCCGGCCCGCCGTGGGGAAGCTGGGATGAATTTCATGGTCGGAGAATTTTCTGCTTTTAATAATTGATCAAGAGAAGGCTGGGGGGAAAGAAAGGCTTTGTGCAGTGACTCGCTGCCTGTGGGTTCCCTGGCCCCACCGCTTCCAGTGGGGAGATGAAGCCAAGTGGGGCTGGAGGCAGGACATCGCCTCCGCAGGATGGGCTATTAAGGGCTTAGTGCCTCCAGAACCAGGCGAAGGAGATTGCTTTCATCTTCCTGCCTGCAACATCTGGAGCCTGGACTCATAAAACTTTCATTGTTACTTTAACCCTTTTTCTTAAGGATTTTTTTTGGGGGGGAGGGGACATGAGGCTGCATCTGGTGGAGAACTAAGGCTGTGCAGCACCATCACTTGTTGAAGGGTGCTGCCAGCTCCATCTGGAGAGAGGTACAGTGAGACCTCAACCCACAACTGATCACTCCCTGGAGATTTCAGGAAGAAAGTCTTTGCTGTGAGGCTGGTGAGACCCTGGCCCAGGTTGCCCAGGGAAGTTGTGGTTGCCCCATCCTGGAGGTGCTCAAGGATGGGGCTTTGAGTAACGTGGTCAGGTCAATGTGGGAGGTGTCCCTGCCCAGGGCAGGGGATGGTTCTAGATGGGCTTTAAGGTCCTTTCCAACACAAATCAACAGTCTGAGAGAAGCTGTTGGGCTGGACCCCTAGCAGACACTGGTGTTTTAGTGGGTATTCTATAAAAAAAACATTTCTTTGGACTTCTGAGGTGTTCTGTGGGGATGCATCACTACTCTTGGCAACGTGGCTCCAGGTTTAGATTGATTTTCAGCACAGTCAACCCCGATGCTCCTAATCCAAAGACTTTCAGCTCTTGGAGGTCATGCTGAGTTCAGGAGGCAAATTTCTCACCTGGGGCACATTCTGGTTGCAGGAAAACAGATCTCCAGATAGGGACCTGCTTTGTTACAGGAAACCGATCTCCAGATGCAGACTGCTCATGGCTTGGGAATCTTCAGGAAGACAGAGATTCTGGTGTTCAGAACTCATAAGGTTCAAATACATTCACCTCCTTCCAGTGGAGATGGTCAATCCAGTGAATCAACCGCTGATGAAGGAATAAAAGGCACAGGATCGTGATAACATAGAATTTGAGAAACATCTAAAGTGGGCCTGAAAGGGGAGATGGTGGACATGAAGAGCAGAAAACCACAGGAAACAGCAGATCTCAGTTCTCAGCTGTCTTTTTTTAGCTCAATGCAAGGTTCCCCACACATGAGCTCTGCTTGGTGGTTCCTGGGTGTCTACCAGCTGTTTTTTTTAATGGTTGAGTTGGTGGGACTCTTGATGGCAGTAACTGAGGGACAGCCCCAGGCTGCTTCAGGCACCGAAACCTCCTGACCTGAAGGACATGAGAGATTGGTCTGGTCCAAGTGAGCTGGGCTGGGCTGAGTGATGGGAGAGGAGGAAATATGGGAGACCTTGTACAAGAGACAAGAAGTCACACTGGATATGGATATATCCTTCCATAACCACCATCTCTTGAAGCAACACATTTCTTCCCCTCTGCAGTTTTGTTTTAAATGGTTATACTTCAGGGTCTGCCCCTAAAAGCCGGACTTTAAGCTCGGCTTTTGGTATCTGGCTCATGGGTGTGATCTCTCCCTTGCATCTCATGGTGGTCCGTGGTCTGTGGTAGCCTCGCTCTGCCAGGTCCTCCGACTGCTGCAGCCTTTCGGATGCATCCCTAAGCTTGTCACACCCCAGAAATGCTCTGAACGACCTGGGATAATTTACTGCTGCCTCAGTTTCCCCTTCTATCCCCTTCTGTGCCTTTCATGGCAGCTTGGGTGACTCTTCCACCAGCAGAAGTCTTCTTTTGGAGGCCAGTGACGGCTTCTTCCCAGTCTTTTTATACACCCCTTGCCCAACTGAGTGCTGGAGATGAAAGCTGCGTGGCTTCCCGAGGGAGAACGCGCCATGGGAAGGGTAGATGCAGCAGGAACATGAGTGCAGCCGCCGCTGGTGTTTGTAAAACCTCCACGCCAGGAGACATCAAAGAGGGTATGGCACCCTCGGCTCCCAGGCAGCGGGGAGGTGAAATGCCCTTCCAGTTCAGGCATGCCTCAGCCTTTGCTAAAAAAAAAAACACCACCAAAAAACCCAACAAACCCCCACTTCTTATTAATCTGTGATTGAAACTGTAATTATGTCATCGCTCTCAACAGCCCCATTGACAAGTTCGGGCATGGGGAGAGCCTGAACGGTCGAGGCTGGTGAGCTGTGAGCCATGCACAGCCCAGCCTGGCCTCTTCTCCTTCTGTGCTTGCTCTTGGGGTTATTTGGGCTGGCAGACCCCACCATGGTCCATGGTGTCCTCTTCAGTTGGCCCAAAACACGTGTCAGGGTCCTCGGGGCCGGGGGGGGAGGTCAAAACTGCTTGTGAGAGTTGTGATGGACTCAGGTGGTGCGTGGTCACTCTCCCCCTCCACCACTGCTGTAGTCTCATGGTTGTCCCCACCCTTGTGCCACAAAACTGGGTGCCCATCTGTCACCATCCTGCCTTCACCAAGGTTGGCTTCTTCCATTTTTGTGCCTCAACTGGCATCTCTTTGCAAATGTGGGGCTCAATGTCTTCTGCAGGGTGTTTAATACAGAGACCCTCAACACACCCAACACCTTGGCTTCAGGGTGCCCAGCTGCCAAAAAGCCCTGGATTTCTGATCCTGCTGGTCTCACACCTCCCTAAATGCCACCTCGTGAAGCTTTGGTGTCCCCATGCCATGCACAGCCCCAGGGCCCAGCACACACAAGACATCTCCCATCCCTGGGGTTCTCAGTCCTTCTTCCATCCCCAAAATCACATCTCTGAGTTTGTGTCTCCCCAGGAACTACCACCTCTTCAGGTGCCCCTCCTCCCCCAGGGAAGCCAAACCTTCTCCCCCAGCCTCTGTTTGCTCCGAAAACGCCGGTTTCAGCTTTCATTACTCTCAGATGTTTTTTTGGACCTTATTAAATAACATTGTGAACGCTGATGTTAATTAAAATTCCTCCTAACCGCTCCCTGCTCACCCTCGTCTCATAACCCCTCCTTAAAACCTCATTCATTTTTGGGACCTTCCCAAGCCGAGGCTCTCCAGACCCAGCTTTAATTCCGAGTGTTTCTCTCCGTACCACGTGCCTCCTCCTTTAGAAAAGCCTGGAGATGTAAAGCACCCTCTGCTTTTTCTTCCTCGCCGTCTCACTATCATTTCGTCTGTCCTTGGAGCTTCAGCTTGAGGAACATCAAAAGGATTTATCATGCTTACGCTGGTCTTTATCTGGGCCAGGAACACCAGAGCCCACACTATCAACAGATACGTAACATCTCATGGGAACAAGTCTCCATCTCCGGTGTTCAGGGTTGGTACTTGTGTGTGTCTCTCTAAAGGATGACATTTAAGGAACTGAGCTCCCATCTGTTCAGCACTGGACCTTAGATATCCAGAAAAAAAAAGGTCTACTAAATCCCCAGGGTTTGCTCTTAGTAATCTCTGCTCTAGGTTTTCTGGCCCCCCTACGTGTGTGGGGTGGAGATTTGTTAGCCTTGCTGGAGGAGAAGACATCTTTCCCCCAGGAAGACTGGTGTGCAGACATGGGAGAAAAATGCTCAACTGAGACATTTCCTTAAATTTCCAAATGCAACCCAACCAAGGACGAAAAATAAACCGAATAATAGAAAATGGAGCTGGAAGAGAGGGCTGAAAATCAACTATCTACCCCTAAAACCAAGAGCAATTTAGCTGTCCTTATGCCACCTGCGATGCATGTTTTTTCCAACCTGGTCTTCAAAACCTCAGGTGAAGCTCTACTACTTTTTCAGGTGATTTTGCCAGGTGAATTGTCCCCTCCTGGCAAAAGGGCTGGCAAATGGCCCTCTGTCACCCAGGCGCCATCTTCCTTCCTGCTGTTTAAGCCTGTGACTCCTCAGCCCTTCCTCTGTGACTACGAAGAGCTTATTTCCTTTCTTTCAGGAGCTGGATTTTAAGATTTACTATGTCCCCTCACTGTTTTTTTTTTTTTCATTTTTTTTTTCTTCTCTAGACTAAACAACCCAAGGTCTTCCAAGCTTCCTTTTTGGGCTATCTTTTAATTTTCTCAGCACCTTATACGTTCTCCTCCAGACTCCCTCTATTACAAGCTCACCACCTTTATTACCAAATCATTATCTGGCGTTCATTAGGTGTTACTTACGTGGATAAATGCTATTTATTAGAATATCTTTATTCTTCTCATTATTATAGGCTGTAATAGCTGTTGCTCAGCCATCTGCCAGCTCTTTATGGCTTTGCAGAGGTGAGGGAGGGGTGTGTTAAGAGCAGTTATTCTCAGCACCAAATTGGAATAGGGAGCTTGTAAGGGTGGGGGGAGGGGGGTGCTTAACAAGATGCTCTTGCTCAGCTGTTCCCAACCATCCCTCAGACATGCCCCAGGAACCCGTCCCCAAAGGGAAGGTGAGAAACATCAACAGATATCTGTGGTCTACGTGGGTTTGGGGAACCCCTGGGGCTGTTCCTTGGAGGGTTCCGTGGAAAATCAGGGTGAAGCCCCCAGATTTGTGTGGGGCAGGGGGAAGCACAGCAGCCCGGGTGGGTGTTAAATGCAAGCTGGGACCAACCCACCACTTTTTATCCATTGTTAAAGCCATGTTTTATTTTATTTTTTTTTCCCCACAAAGACATTTTGATAAGGAAAAGTATTTTGGGTTATTTATTGCAATTAGCTCTGAGTATACAGTTGACTCCGCTGCAGATAAGGACCCTGGAACTGCAGAAACAGCATCACCAGTGAGATAAGGAACAGCCATCAGTGCACAGTGGGTTTCCATTGCAGACGGAGGACGTCAGACCCCCTGCTAGAATAAAAACCTCCAGCCCTACCCAAACACCCGCAGCTAGAAATAATTTTTCCCAGTCGAAAACCTGGCCTGGATTCTGTATGATAAAGCAACAAATTGTTGGGCATCCCTTGCATGTCTGCTGAGGATGTTTTGAGAGCAAAAAGGGACTTTGAAACGACACAGTGCAATTTTTTTCTTGGTGTCTTGGCTCGAAAGGTATGTTTTCGGTGGAGATGTCTGCATTCATCGTAGAGGTTTTGGTTGAAGACCCCCATTTACTTTCCTGCGGATTTTAATTCAGGCCATTTGAGACTAAAATCCACACTAAAATACATCTAACTTCCTCTTCGCTGGCATTTTTGTTGCGTCAGCTCCACCAAGGGTGATGAACCCAAATCAAACTTTCTGAGGCTTGGTTTCAAGCTCAAAGAGCTAGGAGGAGGTAAGGTGTCCATGGAGGGGACATCACTCTGGAGTTGAAGAACCTCTGCTAATGATGGGAAGGGCATTGAATTGATCCCCAAACCCTGCTCTCCAGAGAAAACACCTTGGATCTGGGAAGGGGTGGTTCCCAGGGGAGTTTGGATATCTGAGATGCTTAGTTGTGTCCTGTGAGCCCATTACTTGAGAGGGAGAAGATGCTCTGGTGTTATGGAAATGGAGGGGGAACACGAGGAGCCAGGAAGGGAGATCCTGATGGCTTTATCATTCCTTCCTTCACCTTCCTCTTCTTTTTTACCTTCTTTCTCCTTCCCTCAGGCCAGAACAGGATCTTTCCTTTTATACATTCTAGGTACCTTTGTGGAGTGACCCTTAGACCAGGTCGTTTTAGGTGAGCAAAGCCCCTGCCAGCCACTGCTGATTAATTATTACTTCCATCCTCCTGCTTCTCAACCTTGGGAAACTGCTCTGTATTGGGTAATTCCTCTTTTTCTTCCCCTCCCTCCCCCCCCCCAAAATGGACAACAGTCAGAATATAAGTGCCCCAGGCTTAAAAAAAAGCAACAAAAACTGCAGGTGGGAGAGAAGACACCCCTTGGGAAAGGGGTCCTCCATGGATGGAGGGCTGCCCATGGGGATGTCCCACCTCAGAGGTGGAGGTTGATCTGCCCCAGGGCAGCGGCATTTCGGAGCGAGACTTCATGGAGACGTTAGTGGCCAGGAGCCAAGCAAGAGACCTTTGCTCAGCTTCCCATTAACCATTTCGTTTTAATTAAAGGCATGCACCAGTCAGCTGTCACTGACCAGCTGGAAGAATAAATGCATGGTCCCTGACCATCGTGTCCACCTATTTTGTTGGTGGTTGTTTTTTTTTCACAAATCTGGTCATTTTTTGCTATTCCACAGGCGGGGAGGAGGTGGGTGCAAAGGGGATGTTTAGGAAAAGAGGTGTGAGGTTGGCTGGAGGTTTTGGGGAAGGGAGGAAAACCTTTCAAATGCAGATGCAAAATCCCCTTAGTCCAGCCTGAACTTGAACCCTCTCCCTGTGTATTTTTGTCAATGGCCAGTTCTAGGTAGGCATAGCGAAGAAGGAGGGTCAATGCTTCACTCCAGTCTCCCTCAGGTGCTCGGATCCTGATGCCACCCAACTGTCCCAAAGGGTTGGGCACCT
>BJBW01021490.1:3350-18444 GCA_004320125.1 Scolopax mira
ACCCCTCAACAGCTTCATTGCCCTTCTCTAGACCTGCTCCAGCACCTCAATGTCTTTCTTGTGGTAGGGGGCCCAAAACTGGACACAGCACTCGAGGCAGGATCTCACCAGTGCCCAGTACAGGGGGACAATCACCTCTCCAGTCCTACTCACCACACTGTTCCTGAGACAGGCCAGGATGCTGTTGGCCTTCCTGGCCACACTGCTGGCTCATGTTCAGCCCACAGTCGACCAACACCCCCAGGTCCTTTTCTGCCCGGCAGCTCTTCCGTCTCCCGAGTCTCAAACCTTCCCTTAGGTTTTACCCCCATCTTCCAGAGGGCAGCTCCACACCCTCTGCTCTCAACTTTCTCCTGACGCACATCACTTTTCTCATTCATCCAAGGAATCCACATCCAGCCTCTGGCAAGTTGAGGTGCCTCTGCTCATGGGCCTCCAACCGCCCTTGGCCAGGCCCACTGTCTCCATAATGCTGCTGGCCGAGAAGGCTTTGCTTTCTCCTCAGCCTCTTTCCACAAGAGTACAAGACAACTTGTCAATAGGAAAGGCTGCTTGCCGTTCTCCAGCTTCTTCTGGGTCTTATCAGGTGTGTCAAAGCAAAATGGAATTGTTCAATGGAAGTAGATGGCCAGGAAACAAATCTCTTGACTCCTACAATTCACATGAAACACCTAAGGATGAGTTCCATTTATGCTGCACAAATACCACCACACATTCCCCTCGCTGAAGGCCCTAAAACACAGTTTGAGATCAATTTGAATCCCACAGGTATCTGTCCTTCTGCTCTGGGCCCAGTTCTGGTCCCAGACTGTTCTTAACAAGATGGCACTGTAACATGAAGTGCCCCTGACAGCACCAGCAGAACACAGTGAAGGCAGAAAGACCTTAAAGAACACAATGAGAATTCAAAGAAATCTTTACAATAAAAAAAAAAATAGGAAAAATTTGGAAAGGATACAAAAGACTGCACGACAACGTAGCTGGAGGGAGTCAAGAGCTAACAGTACACTTCAGGCAAAATCAAATATGTGCCAGAGGACATCACAGCTCAGAAACAACATGGGGAGAAAATGACTTGGAGATTATGGTGGACCACAAATTGATTACAGTCAAACATCACTTTTGATGCGTATACACAGCACAGGGGAGGCATCTCCCCACACAGCTTGGGAGGCCTTGTCTGGCATACTGCATCTCCATTTGGATACAGCGATCTGAGGAGGCAGGAAAAGAGCAGTGGCTCAGAACAGCACACGTTATCGGGGACGGTTGGGAGAATGGGGTTTGTTTAGTCTTGCAGGGGTGGCAGGATAAACTAACAGGGTTCACAACACACCGGAGAATCGCTGGCAGGACGTCAGTCACCTGGTGTGTCTGACGTGTCACACACCATGCTGTGTTCTCCATGGTGTGGAAGGACAAGATGAGGAGTGACAGCTTCATTTACCACTGACATCATTTGTCTTAAATATCTGGCGACACCCTTGCTGACCTGTAAAACAGCCCAGATTATTGGGAGAAAGAAGAAATCACTTGGATCAGGTATTTACGCTTGTTTCATACAAGAGCATTGCACATTGACAAGAAGCTGCAGCAACCCACAAGTGGGAATGAAGGTTTAAGGACAATTAAACACTCACTGAAGAGTTTCCTGTTGTATCCTAGTGGCAGCAGATGCACACATCAAATAACACCAGCCTCAGCCACTGTTAAATTTGAGGTGTTCTGCGGCCTTCAACATTTCTTGATGTATCCTTATGTGCACTGACACAGTCCAGCAATTACAAACTGGACCACAAAATAAAATACACAAAAAAGGGAAAATCCCAGTCCTGACTAGTTTCTGTCACTGTTTACTCATAGTAAGCATCTCCGAAAGCCAAGTCATCCAAGAATTTTGTCTATCGTTTATTGCAATCAAGATGGATGGAGAAAAGCAGCTTTCCCAAGGGAACGCGAGGACAGAGGGTCAATGTACAAATGAAATAATCCAACAGTTTAGAGCAAGCCTCGCAGAGGAGTTGTTAAATAATAACCCAAAGCTCGAGGAAGGACTTCAGGTGCCTTGTTCTCATGCATTAAAAGATCATTCAGAACCAAAACATGATTGTCATTTCTGCCCATTGAAACATGAACGTCCTTTTTCAGCTCGAAAACACAGGATTGTTTCTTAACCTAAAAACTTAAGTCTGGGGGAGATTAGTTGTTGGCATCTTGTTTGGCAGTTTTCCAGGCTGGAAATCCTGGAAAGAAGGTGCCTTGTGTCCCAGAACCTGTTCACAAACGCAGAAATGAAGACAAAATATGCCATAAACTTGTAATAACAGTCAGTCTGTGGGAGAGGCCCAGTGCATAGGTACATGATACAGCCCAGGTATGTAAATTTCAGAGCTAACCCCTTTCAATTAAACCACGTGGATATCAAAAGTGTATTATATCTATAAAGAACTCCTGGCATGCACATCCTTGGTGCAAACAAGGATGACAGAAGTTAATCAGACACAAATTTTGAGTCTCCAACTAGTAATGGCAGGATGGCAGGGATATAACTAGGATGCCTTCAGTAATCTGTCTCTTGCTTAACTGGAAAACATTGACTTCAGACACATTGAGATGGAAATAACCTTTAAACCCTTCCTAGTAATGCACCATATGAATAAAAAATGCCAAGGGCCTGCAGAAGGGTGTTTCGTGTAGTTGTAGTCAATAGAAGGCATTCATTCTAGGAAAAAAAAAAATATTTTTTTAAAAATTATTCCCTGAGTTGCCAGTGAACTATTGCAACAAAAAACTCATATAAACAAGATTCTATCAATCAGGACTCAGCTCTGTTTTCCAGCCCCCGCACACAATTAATAAAAGCTAAAGATAAAAGCTTGATTTCTATTTTTTTTTTTTTACCAGACCCAGAACAACATAACTGGAATCATGATGCAGCTTTTCAGTAAATTGCTCAAGTGAAAACCAACATGGAAAAATCTCTCACGGACTGAAGCAGCAGCAAAAATTATTTTCAGCCCAGTTCCTGCAATTCCAATTTACTTTTCCAGCTAGGAATATTTCCTGATGAAATGTTTTAAAAACAAACAAAAAAAACCAATAGAGACTCAGTGCTGCAGATAGCACAGCCTTGGAAACCCTCAGAATACAATTTTTGTATTAAAAAAAAAGTTTACTTTGTTCAAGCTGGCAGTAGATCCAGGAAACACAAATTTCTCCTGGACCTGGTCAACAATACAGAAATTGGAAATAACAGGAGATGGGGAGGGACCCCAGTTAACCCCAAATTCAGCTACTTCTGCTCCATCCACTGAAACAACTCAGATTTTTTGAACATTAACTTCACTGTATTAGACTTTCTAACCCCAAACACACGCTACATTAGAAAGCCATCTCTATTGCAAGCATTAAAGTAGTCCCTGAGGTATAAAAACTAAGGCTGACAGAGCACCTAAGATATTTTAACTCTGAGATAGCAATATATTGGGGTTTTTACTATCAAGAGCAGAATTAAAGGCTGACCTTCAGCTTCTGTTCTGAGAAGTAAGCTCCATGCCATTTCCTATTTATATTCTAGTCCCACATTACAGGGTTATTTTAACAGGAAATACACCCACAAAGACTATAAAGCAGCCATAGCCTGGTTTTCTGGGGTTTAACCACAAACTTCCTTCATGAGCACAATCAGAATGACCAGTTCCGCCCAAATGGCAGGCTCTGGGTGTTTTTGTATGTTACAGAACCTGAAAACACCCAGATTTAGGACAACACAAGCAATGAAATCAAACCCAATGCTGCACCTCCACACACAGGGGAAAACTTCTTGCGCATCGGGAGGTGGGTAAGGTCTGATAAAATATGTCTGCTTAAAAACGCAGTAGGGTTGATTTTTTTTTTTTTTAAATCCGCATTTAAAAAAAAATTTCCAATCTTCTCTGATTTAGTAAACGCAATCTTTAAATGTAAGCCCATACTTCATAGCAAGATGCTTACCGTGATGGTAAAGTATATGACTTCAATTTTATTAGCCCTTGCAAAAAAGCAATAGTGGGGATGGAGAAGGGGCTCCACAGCTCAAGCTCTCCGGGCCCTGGCTCTGCGATGGCGGCGCTACAGCTGCTGGAACAAACAGAGCAAACGGTCACAGGTGCTTACAGAACGGGTTTATTGACAGTGTCAGCACAAATAAAACAGTCTAAAGAAGAGGTCAGAAATCTCTAAACTTCAAAAAAAATTTAAAAATTTTGTTCTCGTTGGCAAAATGTTAAAAAGCGTAAGGTGTCACTGGATTTTTAAACTTTCTTCATTTCAACATTTTGGTTCAGTCCTTTTAGTTTTGGAACACACATCCAACCCTTAAGCACAACAAAATTGAGTCAAAGTACAATTTTCCTTCTGTTAAGGGGATCTCAATTTTTATTTTTTTTTTTTGGCAAGCATTTCCCTGAACCCTGTCTGCTTAGAACTTGATAGGTAACATCAGCAAGAAGTAACTTTATAAATATTCCAACGGAGCCAAATTATTCTGGTATTAAATCAAAACCTTGCTCTCCCCCAAACGATACAGAGCATACCATGTAGTACAAGAAACTATCAGCATGCATTTTAGAGGTCATTTTTGTACTCCAGGTATGTGAACTTCAAACCAAAAGAGGGACAATTCTGATAAAAATGTACTCGGATATTTCATAACATTAATATTTATTGCTTTATATGAATACTGTATTGAAAGCCCAAGCATTCAGTTTACACACAGAAATTATACAATTATATACCGTTTCACAATGGCAGTGAGCACTCATTACAATCTACAAAAAATCTACTTTACAGAAATTTAAAAATTCTAAATATCAAAAAGGTACAGTTGAAGAAACAAGTATAAATTTGGCAGCCAGTAATTGTGACCGGGAGGTTGCAGCTTGCATGTCTTTAAATATGGGAACTGGAAAATATCCAGAGTTTAAAGCAGTAGTTTGTGCTTTGAGCTGGTTTGGAAAAAAAAAAAAAAAAAAGAAAAAAGAAAGTAACACTGGCTGTCAAAAGTAGCATGTTCAAAAATATTCAGTTCACTTCCAAAATGTTATACAAATCATGGTGATTTCTATGCACCCCTAAACCTTTTTGTCATTTAGCTCAGGTACGTAACTGCAGTCATATATATATATATTAATTCTTCCAATACAGCGGTGTGACCGGAGCGATGCCCTCTGCATACTCAGGATAATTTTGAGACTTCTCTACAATATTCACAATGCTCCAAGAAGCACTCAAAAAAGGCAAGTACCTGCTCGTTTCTTCCAAGGTATTTTCTTATCGTATTTTTCAAACTTTTCTTCTACAAAAGTTTAAGCTATTGTTTTGATTACAACGTTCTCAACAGAAAGCACATTTTCTCATAAATAAATGAAATCCTTTCACTCAGGCACCTCAGAAGTATATAAAAGTGTTGTAATCTGAACAGTTCTCTTGGAATGTGTTTACTCTGGTGTTTTCAACAATGTTAATATTTCCAGGGTTTCATATGGGCCAGATTTCATTTGTTTCCTTTTCCAGAGGCAAAACAAAGTGCCTTGAAAGGTGAACTCAAGTCTTTTGCTATAGAAAAAGTATTTGCTGTATTTGTCTTCTATAGAAACAGAAAAATAGACCATTTCCCCCTTAGAACAGTGAGGGTACACATACATGTGCATGCGTGCATATATGTGTGTGTGAAATGTAACAACACATTTTAAACACACAACGTAAGGTTTCATAGTGTGTATTCAAATAAAAATCTGGAAACCAGCATGAAACCCCATATTTCACATGTCAAATGTTGAAACTGTAACCAAAATATGAAGTAACTGCTATAGCTGTCAGAAAAAGACGAGACAAAAAGCTTTCTTGCTTACATACAACTAGGTGTGGTAATCTCCAAAAAAGTTGTCAAAATTATAATTACCTTCCAGTTTAAAAACTTTTATTCTAAATAAAAAAAACTATACACAAACCACTGATTTGACCAAATGAAAGTTCAGCGGTAAGCAGGACCTGAAGGAGCTGGTATTCACAGTTCTTATCATGTACAACTCTTTCAAGGTTCAATCCATGGAGAAGTTTATTTTACAACCTGCTTTTTTCTTTTTTTGTAAAACTAAAGGTCCACTTTATTACATAAAATTATTTATACAGTGTAAAACTGGAGCCTTATGGAAAATACTGCATCTAAATGTATTTAAATTAGTCTTGCTCCATAGGTTCATCTGCAACTTCTGTGGCTTCATCACTGTTTTCCATAGGGGTCTCTGAGGAGGTTTCGGGAGTCTCAGTAGCGCAGGAGCCCAGCTCTGCAGTTTCACTGCCCTCAGCTCCACTGCTGCCAGAGCCTCCAACTGCACTGTCAGTCGAGTGTAAATCCTTCCCCACTTGAGACTGGTCAGACTCCTCCATTTGATTGTTCTCCTCAGAGGTCTCTTCGTTCACAGTTGAGGATTCAGTGTCTTTATCTTTTCTGTCTGGACCAAGGTTTCTGGGAGACATGAAGGACTCTAGAAACGGTGAGAGTACAGTATTACTAAGGCATTTTGAAAATATGTCTTAAACCTGCTTTTCCATTCCCATTCCATTTCCATTTTTAACCCTTTCCATTCCCAGCTATGGTGAGCAACACTTCTACAACACAGCCAAGGGCAGCAAAAACTGACAAGCCCTGGTCTTATTAGAAGACAAAGTATAAGCCAACTTCATAGAATCACAGAATGGTTCGGGTTGGAAGGGACCTTCAAGATCATCTTGTTCCAACCCCCCTCCGTGGGCTGGGACACCTCCCACTGGACCAAGCTGCTCTTCATCAAGATAACCAAACTGCCCTAATATACTGTAAAACAAAGCCCAATTATTTTTATTAACTAGGTAGCTTCACTTCGGTGAGCATCAGTGGATAAAGACACAGTCTAACAAACTTTTTCTTGCTTCCCCACACTCCTTCATTTACCTTCAGAAGCAGCTTTTTGGAAACGTTGGAAACATTACTGTTTCAGGCATACATCCATCATGATCCAGAGGACCATTTTTACAAATACATGAGCCACAAAACCAAAATAAATATTTAAGAAGAAACATTGAAGAATATACAAGAAATTGATCAGTCTCTTAACCGCAGTGATCTTTTTTCCAATTAGGTACAGGGTGTGCCTTAATGCAAGGTAATTTTCACTGTTCTAATAATAGGATCTGGAGAGATTGTTGCTCAGCCTCCTCAGTGACAGCACGTAACTTTATTAATAATAAATTACTGAAATACAAAGATAGTCAAATATAGATATGTCCCATTCTACTTCTGGAAAAGGAATGAGAACATCTGACCACGTAAGAATTCTCAAATTCTTGGTGCATCATTACTGCCCTCATATAAAATCTTCTTGGGCAGTAAATTAAGTACCATTTTATAAAACTTTAATTAGAGATGCAGGACAAAGAAAAAATAAGAAATAACTGAATTGCTAAATTAAGCTAAAGTGAAGTATGAACAAGCAGTTCATCTTTAGGCATAACAGCAGACATTCAACAATCCCAACAGCATTGTCCCCCTGCAAAGAACATCCCAACTCCTTGGAAAATGCCCAGAGCAAGGACAGTAAAATGTGAAATACCTTCCTCCTCTTCCTCTGTACAGTGCTGTCTGGCACAAGTAGCATCTTTTTCTTTATCCTGAGATGTAGATGATGTTTCTGTCTCTTCCCCCACGACTGAAGAAACTTCACTGGAGGCAGTTTGGGTTGGTGCATCTCTAGCTTCCCCTTCCTTGTCAAATTTAAGTCTTTTTACCTCGTGTCCTTCTGCTTCTGCAGGATCATCTTCAGAGTGCTTATTTTTTACTGGGCTGCTCTGAGCACCTTCCGATTCAGATGCTGGTGAGTCACTATAAATAACAAAAGGAGCTGGTTATAGCTCAACATCGTGACACAAATATGGTACCTATGAGCTTCTGAACTCTATTATTCACTCTTCATTTTCACTATACATCCCATAAACTTACAAGATGTATTACTGCAATTGAGCTAACATTTATCTAAACAACCCAGACAGCAGTGAGTACACATCAAATCCTGCTGCAGATATTCATATGTTAAGACTTAATTATGCATAGCCAACCATTCTCATTTAAAATATTTTTAAAACGTAAGTGAAAACAATTGACAATAAGAAGAATGAAGACATCCTACTCCTCACGAACCTGTGTTTTTTATCCTCTGTTTGCTGCAAGTTTGACTCCTTATGTTCTGTGCTGTCCGGCAAACCGTTTGTAGTCATAGGAGTGGACAAAGAAACCTTCGGTCGATTTACTGGTCTGGGAGTTCCAGGACCATTTACATTAGATCTGTAAAAATAATAATAAAAAATTAAGGCATCCTTTTACTAATTTGTTCCTAATAGGCAGAAAGCAGCTATAGCCTTGTTCTAAAAGATCACCAAAACAAGAAGATAAGTACTTTGCTGTTTTATATTTCCTTGCCTACAACATGCAAAGTATAATAAAAACCTTAAACAACAACAAAAAACCCCCAACAAACCCATCTAAACAATGAGGTTACAAAAAGACCAAAGTCTGCATGTTCATGCCTGCTCTACCCTCCTTCCCCCAGTATTCCCTGTCACACCCCATTATTGAGAATACCTATTTGGGATCAGAATAGGCAAATGATAAAACGATCTGAACCAGTTCTTTCCGGAACAATCTTCCTTTTATCCAGAAAAAAGTTAACTCCCGAAACTAAACTCACCTGTCAGAGTACCCTGGTGAATTTCCTGGGAACATAACACCATTCATCCGATTTAAACTATTGGAATTATTTTTCCTAACAACAACAACAAAAAAAAGTAAGCATTAGAATGTTATGAATAAAGGAATTTCCAGTTACTTTGAGCTTGTTTCGCAGAATTCCCCCCCCTCCAGCTTAAACACTCTCCCACTATCAGTCCTCAAGGTGCTCTTTACCTGTACAGCAGTGGGGAAATGGTTAGGATATGAATTTACAGCACAATAGTTACCAAGGGGCATCCACTTTTCCACCACCAGCTGTGGTATAAAATAACAGCTTAGAGTTGGGGGATAATACTGAACTGTACCATAAATCTGATGCCAGAGCTGGCTGTTCATTTCCAAATCACCCCATGTAACCCCTGCAGACCACCATCATGGCTGTTGACTTAACTACTGATAATGAAAACCAAACTCTGCGTGGGTCTTGAGTAAAGAAATATATTAGACACACACACGCACGTTCTCCCCTCTACTAACACAATCTTAAACTTCAAAAAAAAAGAATGATACTTACTCTGAAGATGGATATACACAGCTGACAACCATGACATTCTGTAACACACAAACAACACAGTAAGAGTCCAGAAACAGAAGCTTTAGCTCTTGATAACACCCCAAAGCTTCAGAATTATAGGGTTTTGGTGATATCTGTTGAAGTATCTCTAAAGAAAATTGGGTTGAAAGCTACCAACAGATGACAGATACCTCTTCAAAAGGTTAGGCCATAATTTCACTAGAAGTCACTACTTTCCTAAGCAGGTTGCAATTTCTAACTGAAATACCTCTGGAAACCAAAGTATCCTAAAAAGCTGAAAACATTCTGGATTGCTGGAGAATGATGTATTCATACAGAAGTCCTACACTGAAAAGCGTGCAAGCACTATTAGCTATTTTCAGCACAGCCACATTTGAAATGTTAAATTATTTATCCCTGAATAAACAAAGGGCAGAAATAATGACTAATTCAGTACGTTTTGCTCAACCACCTCTCCCACTTGAATGGCACTGCAGAATAAATCAATTTTAACTTAAAAGTTAGGTAAGTTTCTCTCTTCAAATCAGTACTTAGCCTCATTATAAAGGGGGACTTTTATCACAGGGGCAGCTAAATTAACCCAGATGGACTTTAATGAGGGTTCTCCTTAAATCCTGAGGTGTGGTTTCACAGGTCTCATCACTGGCTACAAAACCGCTTTGCGAAATCCCCATCTCAGTAATTATTCATGACCATCTCCTGACCATCTCAACATGCAAGAATACACCTGATCTCATCCACTATAAGAGTGAAAAGCAATCCATTTATAAGGTAACCTTTTTGATCAAATAGTCTAAGTAGGAACCTCAAGCCAGTTTTGCCATCAAGAAAATTCTATGTGGAACCACATCTTGAAAGATCCCACATTCTGACATAAGCTATAAAATACAACTAAATGGCACCTGTATAGTCTCCTAAATATGAGGATTTAAATTCTGAAACAAAAGACACTGGGGGAAAAGGGCCTTCCTTCTTCGCCTGCTGTATCTATTCTAAACTTAAATGTGGGAAGAAATGCCTGATCAAAAATATTCAAATTATTTCAGCTGATTATTTGATTATTTCTAGCTAGAACTCTATATAAAAAGTGACATTACACCCTCTGCAAAGTACAGCTTGAGTATTCCTTACTATTAGGAAGCACAACAGTTGCAGCCCTGAAATTTATTTTTGTGTCTTAAATAACTTATGTTAAAAGGTATGAAACAACTCATACGCTTAGAGCAGCTAGTAGCTCGACTGTGGCTACGAGCCATAATGAAACCAACACACCTTTGGCAGTAATTCAGGAGCTATTTAAGCAGTAGTTGGAGCTATTTAGCTGTGTTCTCTCAGAAAAAATACATACCTTTTCCACACCTCTTAGAAATTTGTCGGTTCCTGTGTAATTCCTCCTAGGATCTGTCAGCAACTCACAGAGTCGCTGAATAGTGAAGGGGATGCTGCAATGAAATAGATTTATAACAATTTTATTTTAATGACTGATTCCTAGAAAGCAACAACCTTATTGCTTTTTCTCCCTTTACTGAGAAGGCAGAAAGAAAAGAGCACTGAAATTTGTTAGCATTAGCAACATAGGTTGGGAACTCAAGGCCTTATTTCCCCCCCCCAGTCTCACTCACTGAGGTAACAAAGCACTGCGTGTTGTGCTCACCACCACAAAACTCTTAGAGTCCTAAATACATCATCCCACAACTCAATTCATTAAAGCAAAGTAAATCAGATCATCAACAGTAAACCAGTTTAGAACTGCATTTTTTATTCAAATATATAGAACAGAAACAGTAAGTGCTTTGAAACAAATTTGAGTCGTACACACTAGAGCTAAAGAATTCTCAACTTGTAGTTTATTTCATGTTTTACAAAATACATTTACAGACAAAAACATTCAATATTGAAATTAGTAGAACCATTATACTGTAGGTGTTACAAATACTCTCTTTTCTCACAACCGGACAGGATGCTTGATCTATCTATCAAGGAACAGCTCAGTAAAAATAATTAAACTCTGAGATAGAGAAAGAAGAGATAGAAACCCATAAGCATCCCATTCATTCTGTTTTCTGACAATTCTGCACTCAATTTCATCCCTTACTGAAAGGAGAAGTTGACCTTTCAGACAAGCAATACTCTACATACATTTACCTGAGATGTCACACACTTTCACTGCAAATTCAGTGTCACATTTTAACAAACTTCTGTGACTTTTGACAAAATAGGAAAATACTTTAAAAGTTATTTCAATAAAATAGACAATCATACATTGTTACAGTTAATTATTTGAAGTTTAAGACAAACATTTCAACAATTCATCTTAGAAGATTATTTAATACAATACTGAAAACCATTTATTGATTGAGAATATGAGCAATTCCAGAATGATAGCAATATAGGCTTAGATATACGTGTGTATGTAGCCTTATACTGGAATTTAAAAGGAAAAAAAAAAATCAACTTTTATTCTTTTCTGAGGAACTCAAGACACAGTATCTTTAGCTAACACACTATGTATCCCAAGCTTAGTTCATTAGCTAAAAAGCCACATCTTAAAAGATGCACAGATCAATCACTAGTTCAGTGGAAACAGGTCAGCACAGCTGTGACACTTTGACTAAAAGCAAGTGGCAATCAGAAAGAGAGTGACTAAGTATCAACAAATTTAATTATGTTTTTCAGAATTGTCTGTGTATTACCTTGCTGAGCAAATTCTAATCCTCAGCTGGAAGACGGTAAGGAGGCAGGGTGCGACGTAACCACCCTTAGCCCTAGATCCAACAAAGCTACCTGAAAAAACCCACATTTACTCTACTAATTAACACCTTCCCTTGGCATTGACCTCAAATCACACTGTACCAACTTATCTTCACTTGACTCCTAAAACCAGACAATGGTCAAGTAAATCTCCATCCATCAGCTGTGGAGAGTTACCATACAGCTGACAAAGAATTAAATACACTAAATAATTACAAAAAGTAATGCTGTAAGACAACATTATTTGCAAAATATTTATTTTGACATGTTATTGCTTAAAAGCAAGGAAAAAAGGCAGAAACCAAGTGTTTTGGCACACATGCAAAATACATTTCACTTCCCTATTTTGATTCAGAACTATCTCCTCTCCCATTCCCAAAGTTTGGCAAGTACAAACCAGGAACAAGTGGCCCTTTTAATTTGGTTTATTACATGAAGGCTCTTGAAGTTGATGATTGTTCTCTCATTATTGATTTACCTAAAGCTTCCTTAGTATCAATCAAATAGTGCTGCTGTTCAGCAACTTTTGGTCAACAGCTGATCTTCCTGACACCCAAGTTCTCCATGATGCTCAGTGTCTGTGTAGTGGCCTCTTTTAACCAAATTTCCAACTAACTCAGGCACAAAGAACTCACTTCATCCGTTAACTTATCCACACAAGTACAGCACTAATTGTATTTATTGTTTTGCATTGATGGCTGTTTAGTTTTGGGGTTGAAGAGTCCTAATTAAAGAAACTTTGTCTTTTCTTTTCACTAGACTGAATTCACAAAAACAAAAATACAGACTTAAATTCTTTTTCATCAGCCAAATCTGTAAGACAACCTGGAGAATCAATGGCTGTTTTATTTTATTTATCTTTACTTAACTGGACACCTGGAGCTCTAAGACATGAAATATTTTGCAAATATCAATACAGTTCTGGCTACTTGGGGAATTAGCACATTCAAACTGGCAGCCTACGACTAACTCCAGGAGTAAAAGTTGCCTTCCTAATTTTACTCTCAGCTACAAAGGAGCTGATAACAGAAGATAAACCCAGTTCATTCCCCTCCAAAGTTTTCCACAGTAAACTGAACTTCATTTATTGAGCAGCAGATGGCACCACGGATCACACTATCACCTCCTTTGCATGTCATTTGTTCAACATTTTTAAGTGGTTTTAGTTGGCAAAACCTTAAGTTAACTTCACCTCATGAGTTCTTTTCAACAAAGCTATTATTTTAAAATAATTTAACAGTGTGATTTTAAATTAGAAGTAATTGAAATTGGTGTAAAACTATACATGAACACCAAAGTTTGAGAAGTACAAAAATTTATTTGAAAGGCTTAGAAATGTAATTAGTTCAGTGCATAAATAGTCCTAATCTGCCTTCTTACAGTTCCATACATAAACACTCAAAACTGCACTTTTTAGCACAACAGTTCAGAAAGAATTAAAAATACATTGTATGGTCAGGATTCAACAGGTATCTCAGGAAATTACTTACAACAGTCATAGGGTATTTTTGGCTACAATTTACATAAATGAAATTTGTTATTATGATTGGCAGGGGGCTGGACTAGATAATCTCCAGAGGTCCCTTCCAACACCATATCATTCTGTGGTTATGTCTATTGTATTAATGCTGTGAAGACTCCTCTGCCACCTGAGATCCCCAATAACTTACCTTGGAACCTTCAGCTTCACTAACAAAGGATAAAGAAAATGGCAAGGCTGAAGAACTTCCTATTCCAAAGCAATTTTAAAGTATAGCACAAGAGTCTGGCTCTGCAGGCATATTACAGAGTGTCAAGCAAGATACAGCAAGGTTAGAACAGCCAGTTTGAGCTTTCTTTAAAAGACACTTCATCTAAAAAGATCCTAAAAGAGAGGTCATTCTTAATTTGTAACCTCTTTGACTTTAAAAAAAAGAACTTTAAAAAATTTAGCTACTTTCAATGAACTCTTCCTCCTCATTCTTTTAAAGAAACACCAACAAATACATCCTAATTCTATATCCTAGTAATACCTCTACATCCTAGACGTAGATGTACACCTACATCTACATCCTAATAATAAGATCATATCAAGTAGGCTCCTTCTCCACTAGTGTCCTGAAATTACACCCACAGCTCTAAATAAGAAGCCTTAATATGCCCAATCACAGAACCCAAACCCTGCTGGTGTCACTTGTCAGACACATTTCCACATGATTCAGCTTTCACAACCATATCCTCCCTGTAGGAGTTACAGGATTTAGTAAATTACCTATTCTACAATCCTAGACTCTGAACATCCTAATGGATTATTTATTTTCTTTAGGATAACAAATGTACGAGGTTTGCTTCCTCAGAGACTAGGTGTTCCACTTCCAATTATGAGGAAGCTGAGCCCTCCAGTGTAACAGCAACAGATGAAAATAAAAATAGCATGGTCACAGAGTAAGCTCCTCTTGGTGACCCAGAGGTTCGTTTAGTTCACTTTGGAACAAGAGAAGATAACAGCAGGCCATTCATTAGCTGTCTCCACACTAGAACGTTACAAATTTTGTGGGCAGCGAAGCATTAACAAAAAGCTGGGGGAGGAGGGTGAGAGGCAGACTCAGGCATAAAGCAGAGGTTTGTTTTTAAATTCCTTCAGTGAAGCAGCCTGGTATAAATACCGGGTGGCTGAGAAAAAGCTGAATCTCACCATCTTACAAGTATCTAATACAGAGCAATAGGGGGCAGGGGGGGAGAGGAGATCTGCTTTCTAAAGGACACTTCCAGGGGAAATAAATTAAGCAGCATGGAACAATGACAGTGTAAAAAAAAAAAAATATGATAAAGACATGTTAGTAGTGCCTCCCAATCTGAAATTTCATGATAAGCTTTATAGTGTGCCTGTTTACTGAAAAGCTGAGAAAACTGCTGAAAAAGTCTCTCTCAAGCAAACACTCAGACTCACAAGCAGGATGTCTCAGCTTAGGGTAAGTATGCAATGCAGTTCAGAAACTGGAAAAATACTATAAGCTATTAAAAAA
>BJBW01021509.1:0-12736 GCA_004320125.1 Scolopax mira
AGGTCCCTTCCAACCCAGACAATTCTATGATTCTGTGATTCTATGAAAAGCCCAGCGGCAGGCTGAAGGGAGATGCCAAACTGGCATCCACTGGAGGGCAAGATGCTACTGGTTTTACCAGACTTGGGCTCAATCTGTGACCTCTCCAGATCTCTTGGTTTCACAGCTCTCATAGGGGAGATGCTTGGTAATAAACATCTATTTAGAAGAGTAATAAAAAAATCCTGACCTAGTTACTTCACTAATCTCATTACTTGCAGGCAGCAGTCCTTTTCTATCAGTATTCAGCTGCACCCATAACAACAAGCCAGGGTGAATTTCAGCAAGTGTAAGTTCCATGTCTGGTTTTTCACAAGAGTGACACAATCTTTAGAAAAATGTATTAAAACATGAATTTGCAATCAGTATTTGAATTATACATATTCTTTAAGCACCCAGAGTAACAGAATGGAAATGATTGTCAGTATCTTAAGTACGTTAGAAACAACCAACGGGGAAAAAAAATACTTATTTGATACCCACTATTTATGAGTTACCACTTGGCTTTTACTTAAGCTCGTGTATCAGCCTAACACTAGTGCTGGGTAGCCAAGCCCATCAGCAACAGCTCATGAGAACTCAAACACAAAGCTACTGAAGATGTCGAGTGTCTCTGTCGGATAAGAGACTCAAATTGTAGTAGATTAAAAATGCTACTGAAAATATCAGGCTGGAATGCCAAATCTTGACATAGTGTTTACTCCAATTCCTGGCTTGCCAGCTGCTCCCCAGTTCCTAAAGCAAAATTCACCCTAAATAAATAAATCACTAGATCCTTTCAGATTAGAACAGCAAGTGGGATGACAGTAAGGACTACAGGGGAACCCTGAATCACCAGTTCAGGATTGATGCCACCTCAAAGCCTCTGGTCCCTCTCCCACGTTCACAAACACTACACTTGTTAGTCCTTTGGAATGTAAAGGCAAAAATACATCATCTAAGCAAGCCCTGTGCCTTTGCTGGATTCAATTTAACAAAAGCACGTAAAATTTGAAACCGGCTTTGATTGCTGTGAGTTACTGGAACCCCGGGTGCCAGCCCCTACCAGCACGACAGGGGATAAATTCCTGTAAGCCTGCCTTACGACAGACAACTGAGGCCAGAAAATAAATCAAATCTGGACATTTCTTCATAAAACACCCACCACAAATCCTGTTTTGCTGAATGTGGAAAAAGAAAAAACATGGTAAGTACAAACATCCAAATACTTAAAGTATAATAAGTGGGGGAGCAATGATGCCTCTGAGCTGTCCCAGGCACAATGAAGAACTCCAAAATGGGAATTCTAATACAAAACTTTTATTGCTTCACTAATACCAGCATCAGCAGAATTATATTTAAATCACCATGATTAATTAGCCACAGCAGACCCATCTTCACCCCCAGCAGACGCAGAACCTCTGAGGTTTTATTAACCTTTATCTGAGGAACAAATTGGTTTTGTTAACATCCATTTATCTTGGAGAAAAACTCCAACCATTTTTAAAGGAACACTGTCTTTTCACAGACCGTGAACACCAGGATATATTTCAGTAAGAGCTGGTTTCCTTTTTGTTTATTGTGAGTTTTGCTTTCAGACTCCAAGAACTGCACTTTGGGGTTTTAAGCACCACGTGAAAGTGTTTACATCCTTCACGCTTTGCTAGAAGCTTCCCAGCTGCAGCCCCAGCCTTTTCACATTAGATAGACACTTCTAGGAAATGACAGCTTTGAGAAGGCTCTCTTGCATTTTGTTGTTTTAAACCACCAAACAGTCGCCAACACCAAAAACCTCCAGTAGTTGACGTTAAAACTGAAAAGGTTAGAAATCCAATATTTTAACCTTTTTTTTTTTATTACTATTAAATCTTTTACATTTGTGCAGTGAACTAGATGAATGCCTCCAAGCTTCCACCTGGGACCCCTAAGAGGAAATGCTCACTTAAAATGGAAAGCTGAGATCTTCTACAACCATGTTTCCTGGGACGGGAGCTTTAAACACCCACGTTGCACTGATGTCAGATGGAGCTGACCTAGCTTTTTAGGCATTTAAACATCATCCCCACCGCAACGACAGGAAAAAAAAAAAGAAAAAAAAACCAAAACAAAACCCACCCAAACGAAACACCCTATTTTTACCACATGTTCAGCAGTGCTGGGTCCCAAAGAAGTGAAGGCAGATGCAGGGGAAGCAGTTGTCCGGTGCAGTGCACAGTGACCACAGGGCAGGTGTCCCAGGGAGCCCAGGAACCCACCGCTTGGTCCTCATCACCCAGCTCATCAGAGGGCACCCCAGGATGGAGACCCCTTGTGTTGAGTGGGAACAACAACAACAACAGGACATCCCAGACAACCAAGCGTTTACAGTCCGAGTGCAATAGAGCCAGAGACAATAGAGGCGGATGCATGACGAGATATTCCTGGATTCCTCCCACAGTTTTAATTAAATAGCACTGTTCACTAACAACCTTCCCCCCCTACCTTGCTCTTTTAGAAGCAGAAAAATGAATTTCTGAATCCTACCTGCACCCGGGACAAAATCACAAATATTTACATTTCTTAAATCAAAAAACTATTAAATTAAAAATTATTACGGAAAGTTCAAGCAGCTCCACGAGGAGCTCTTTCCCACTATATCCCTCATCAGTGGATAAAAATAGTCAAGAGCTTTGCTCTTGTGTTCTTGTGGCAACACCTTTTTTCTGCTTCCTGAAAATGCCTCTGTATCAGCGCCAAAGTTACCAGCAGAGAAAAAAGTACCATCCAGCCCACTGAGATAACCAGCTGTTCACAGCTCCAGCAGACGAAGCCAAATGACTTCTAACCTCGTTTTCCCCCTTATGCAGCACCTCAACTGTCCCAAACACATCCCTCAAACAAAAAGATGCATCTAGAAATAGGAAACTTTAGAGGGAAACACACCTGTGAGACCCAAGCAATCTCACCACTAAAAACAGCTAAGTCTCACAGCAAATTGAGTTACCTGAAGCCACAGCCTTCGAGCCCAAATTTCCCTCCTTGGTTCAGTTCCCAGGTTTTTTGGGAAAGTCTCTTTGCTCCGAGTGCTAACAAGTGAACTATTATTATAGCTATTGCATTCAGTCACAGAAGGTCATTGTGCTAGAGGTAGTTTCTTATGTAAAACTGTTTTCAGTTCAGCAGAGTTGGGAGGGAGAGGAAGGGGGGGGGGAGCTGCATTTCACCAAAACCTGAACTGATAAGGAAAAAGAGAGCAGTGTTTACTCAGCATTGTGCTTGCTGCAAGTCCTTTTGCCTTCCTTTCTAAAACAACTGAAAGTAGGGAGTTTAAAACACACTACGGTCCAATCCTGACTTTTTAATTCTAAATTAGAAACGGCCAGCAGCACTGCTATCATGCAATATCTATTTATTGATGATTACGGATCCCAGCAGTGCTGGAAAGAGTTTACAGTTCGATTCCCCTCCAGACGTGCCTTCCAGACCAAAAAAAGGGTTTGCTCTCCCCGAGCCCAGGAACACATAGTTGGCACCTCCTCCAGCGGGGAGCAGCTGGGCAGTTGCTACCGTTTCTCATTCTGCTCAACATTACCAGCTATTAAATTAGCCCAAGTTTCTCGTTCAAGTTCAAACTCTCCCAGAACAATTAAAAAGGCACCAGGCTGGGGGAAACAGCATGTTGCCATTTTCCATTTGGTGACCTTTATCAGAGATGAGATATATATATAAAATATATAAAAGTTGGGGGTTTTTTTAAGAAAAAACAAACAACACAGTTTAATGCTTAAAATACTGTCCACACAAGTAGCTTGGCATGTTTTTAAGCAACATAAACACAATTCCATATTAAGGACTGTGAAAAGTACCCTAAAAGCCCAACCAAACAACACAGGAGCAGGACACAAAGAGCCACCCTGCCGCAAAGCCTGTGCTAAACGTGGGAGTTCCTTTCCCCAGCTTTGCAGTTTTGCTCTTTCCTTGCTAATAAAAAGCCTCTCTCACGCTCCGTGCTCCCCGATCAAACGCTACGGGGTGAGGAACCGCTGCTTCTACGGGTCTGTTTGGGGAAAAGCAGAAATTGTTTCCTTGCAGGGGAAAGGGGAGGGGGGGGAATAAAAATAATAAAAGCAGCCAGTGACATCTTCCACCTGAGCAAGTAGCTCCCACCGCCCCCGAGCTGGTTACCTGTCTGAGCCCCAGGAGGAAAGGCATTCTGCAGGCTCATCCTCCGCACCAGCGCATGGGAAGGCAGGAATTTTAAAGCCCCAGAGTGAGCATTTCCTCATCTGCTGTGGGCAGCCCCGCTCCTCCGATCCTATTTAAAAACCAGGGCTTCCTCGGCTGGGAACGCAAAGTAAACAGGGTCCTGGGACACTGCACGCACTCGCCTGGCTCCCCCTTCTCCTCCTCCTCCTCCTCCTCCTCCCACTCCCCGTGACATATCTCAGACGCGGCCCAGCCGGGGTGTTTGCAAGAGGGAAATGACATCAGGTCGGGCAGTTCTGAAAAAAAAAAAAAAAAACAACCAAAAAAAAAAGAAAGAAGCAAGCTCTGAACCTTAAGAGAGAGCTGTTGGGTAACCCCAGGGAGCTCGCTGCTGCTGGGACCCTGGTTGGGGGCTGTGGAGGAGCAGAAGGGCTCCTGGCCCTGCCACTTGGGTGCTGCAAGTGGAGGGGAGTCTATTAAAAACATTGGCAAGAGCCAACAACTCCTCAGTGATGATTAAATCTCGCTAAGTAAAAATAGACATTTTATCTATTTTTTGAGGGGAAAGCAAAGTTTGATGCTTCTTGCTGAACAGTGCTGGAGCCCTAGGAGCAACCACCATGGTTTCTCCAGGTACCTCCACATCAGGTAAAGCCTTCACAGATCCAAACCACTTCCAACACCTTTTTCTGCCTCCCATTTTTTCTGAGCAACTCTTAGGGCACTGTTCAACTCTCAGTCCCTCCAGATAACAGCCGTGCCATTAAAGAAACTGCACCAACCCCCCTGATCTCGCTAGAATCACAACTGGCACCTCTCCTGCATCAGACAGGTGATGGGAAGACATTTTAATCCCCTTCTCCCCAAGGAAACCACGATTAGACACGACGGAAGGTTTCTACTCAAGCTCATTTCACACTTTCATGCCAAGGGGCAATCAAGCCTTATAAACAAATTTATCATCTGGTGCCCAGGATGGCATGTCTTGTTTGTCCTCATCCAAGCAAGGAGTACAGCAAGTTCCACTGCGGTGTAGGAGATGACACTGCAGAAGGTAATCTAAATTTAAACTCCCTTTTCTACCTCCACTTTGAAAGTTCAGCAACATCTTTTTTTCATGCTTCTCTTTAATCAGCAGCTGTCCTCGTCTGTCGGGGGGGAGGATGGGACACTGGGACACCACCGCCACTACCACGTGCCCCAGCAGCAGCTCCATGGCTATTTAACAGAGGGGCAACTCCCCTTGCTTTTGGCCTCTTTGGCTTTTGGAGCTCAACACATTAAAATATTTGACGAGGGAAGAAATATAATTTTTTTTCCATAGAGAGTCCACTGAATCCCTTTTTTAGCAGCAGTTTTAACAATAATTTCAGGACTTCAGAAGAGAGAGAAACCACATGTAATTCTTACAAATGCTAATTTGCAGCAGCAGAAAAAAAGATTGAAAAAAAGGCAAAAAAAAAAAAAAAAGAAAGAAAAAAGCCAACCCAGAACAGAATGCCCGTGGATAGTTTGCAGCAGTGTCAGAAAAAGACACCCATTTTCCACATGCCAAAACCCCTCAGTGACCAGTGCTGCTGCCTCCTCCCAGCCCAAACCAGCCCAGCCTGGGGTTGTTTCCCATAGGAGAACCCCATCGTGGGTGTCCTCAACACAATTAGGCTGAGAGACTATATGCAAGTTTTACTTCTTTTTACACCAACCGAAAGCCACCATATAAACTTGCTGTTTAAGGTTAAGCACATCTCTGTTTTTCCTAAGAGAAAACAGGCACATGAGTGATTTCCTGGAGGATACAAAACATGAGTGTTAACTAGCATCAGCCAGGCAACGGGATTTTCCAGCTTTTGTGCTCTTGGATCAAGCAAACTCTCACCCTTTGCTTTTCCAATTCTACGGACAAACAGCAGTGATGTAAAAGGGCAGCTTTCTGTTTTAGTAATTTGTTCTGTGGCCTCACGCTGTCCTTTGAAATACCTGATTTTGGCTGTTGCTACCCAGAGCCCTGGACCAGGCACATCCCAGGGCTGAGCCAATGCAGCAATTTCTGAATCCTGACTGTCAGAAGGAATCTAACTTTAACCACCCGCCTCTCCCCCAGCACGTCCTCAAAAGGCGAAGCGTCATTCCAGATTTAAGACAAGTTGTGAAGGACTATCAAAGGCAGTAACTTAAGTGGAAAAGCAAAAGCATCCTGATTTATGTGTGAATTTAGCAATCCTGGAAAGACTGAGACAAAAAAAGGTGTTTTGCAAGCACATGGCCAGTCACATGCTCCACAAATTCCACTCTAGGTGACTATGGGAAAAGCTGTGGACAAGGGCAAAAAAAAAAAGAGCTGGATGAGTTAACTCATACCCTAATCATAACCCTTTAAAGACATTTCAAAACACTTAAATTCTCTTAATCTTTCCAATTGCTTTGGATATTCTAACTGCTATCCTTTTACCCTCTCTTACTCTTTTTAAGTTCATAAGCACTCGCCCCATTGCTTTGTCTTGCAGTAATGAGTTTCATAGACAACCGTTGTGAACCAATAGTTCCTGTCACCAGGAATGACTTCACCACCTTCTAATATGACTTTCATATTATTAGCAGGTGGGAACAGAAGTCCCCATCCATCTTCTCACCCATTCATTACTCTGTACCTGTTAGCTATCTTCTTATAAAAGATATCAATCTTCCCCATCCTCTTAATGTAAAAATCTTTTCCTAAAGCCTTCAGCTGCTCAGTTGCCCATTTCCAAAACCTTTCTAATTTTCTATTGCTCTCTGCTTGGGGCAACCAGAGCTGAAATAATCATTATTTTAATGAAAGCAAGAGCAGCTCTAAGGCAGGCTCAGCACGGGTTTCACTTCCTTCATACAGACCTGGAGTTTAACATCTGCAAAGTCCACTGACCTATGACAAAAAATGTGTCTATCTGAGATATAGTGAAAAGAACAAACACAAGTTTTTACAGTTTCTCTGTCGACGAATCTCTTGAGGGCTCTGAAGAGTCAGGGCTAATGCCAGGACAGATTATGGGATCTATATTATTGTGAAAAATTGCTTCTTTAGGCAGCCACCTTTTTTAGCACGTTGATGTGGATCACACCACAAGATAATAATCAGCAAGTTTCTTTTGAAAAAGAGGTCTTTCTTTGAAAAATAAAGACCTCTAGGCTTTATTAGTCTGTAGCACTGCTCTCCTGAACATGTCATCTCCCCCAAACATGATGTCAAGCAAAGGATGTTGCTCAACTCACACTGCATGACCTCAGATATTAGCACAGAACTGAAGTAGATGATGGAAGTTGTTTGGGCCACTTTAGAGTTGCTTTCCATAGTTGATAGGAGATGCTTGCAAGCAGGTTTAGTCACCCAGCAACTACAATATCCATTTTGATACCCCCTGAGGAGACAGCTTGATGATCCAGTTACGACAATACGATTAGAACAAAATTTGAAGTTGTGCATCTCCAATCTGCCAGGCTCGAAGCACAAGGTTGTTGTGCTCCAGTTGCTCCATGATTACAGTCCTAGGCAGGGAGAGGTTTTCGACAGTAAATTTGGGTGGTGTGTAATATCCCCTCAATTACACTTTAATACTATGGTTCTGCAGCTACACATATACACAAGTTTACCATGAAGTTGGAACAATGTTATCTAATGATTTTTCTATTTGTGCACTCTGTTATTTTCCTGTTGGTAACAGGAGCATCCCTGGAGCATCAGCTATCCATTTCCATCAGTCAGCCCACAGCCTTGGGTGCTACAACTGAGACTACCCAGGTCTGTCAGGCACTCACAACAAAGTGTGAAAGAAGCAACCTGAGTGAGGGTGCTCCCCATCCTGGAAATAGCTCTGGGAATAAAGAAAAAAAAGGAAAGAAACATACAGAAAGGCATAAAAGCACGTATCTGTTTAGAATAAGATGACATCCCGGAACAACCAGGCTCTATCTGTCTTGACAGCCAATGTTCTAAAGGGGCTTGTTGGCTAGCAAACCTCCCGTGAGATGCTGGGAGATGACCAGTGCTGGAACAGCAATGCAATGCTAGATCTGCCTGGAAACCACTTCTGGCTGGCCACCTGCCCGCACAATCTGCCCACTTGCTGTCAATTCCTGAAGAGTGAAGGGCCACTTCCCCACCCCAACAGCGCCATCGCAAGAACACGATGACTTTCCAATAGGAGGAGCAGCTGTCCCGGGTTCATGTCACGTATGGCATTGGTGCAGCCCACAAAGAACGTCAGCAACAAATTCCAGAAGACAAACAGGAACAGGCCAGTCTGATAATTTCCTGGTACCTACAAGACCTAGAGTTACCTACTCTGTTGCTTAGGGGAGACATGATCCAAACCAACCCTTCAGGCCCGTGGGGTCCAGTACTGCTGTATTATTTAGGAGTGGGGTAAAGCGGGTCCCCAGATTTATGGGCAGTTCAACCACAAATCAAGGACACCGAAGTCACTCGCGATTAACGTCTGTCAGGCCAAAGTGACTTAATCATTGTTTAGAGAGAGCAGAGAATAACTGCAGGAAAAAAACACCATACATACTGGAACTGGCTGGTGAGCCAGTGCTGCAGCCAGTCTGATGGATTGATAAATTTGGATGTGCCACGAAGCACAAGAGCTTGCAGTAGTTGAATCTGTCCTTCAGCAGGTCCCTCTTCCCTGCAGCCTGTTACCGCTTCTCTCAGCTCGGTGGTTCAGAAGTGCAAGAAACTTCTGCAGCTAATTAAGTCAAGATAAGCAAATGGGGACAGTGGCATTTCAGCCTCACTGCTGTTACCTGTCTTTGTCTACAAGTAACTGGTTAACCAAGGAGGAAGAGACTGCACACTTCAAAATGTGCTCTCAGTGTTGCAGAGAGCCCCAGTGACAACGGCACATGCTTGGTTCCAATCGAGTCTTCATTCCAAGTGAATCCTGAACAGCAATTGCTGGCCAAGTGGACCACTGCAACTACATGCCACATCCTCCACCTGGAAGCTGTGCATGAGTTCAAAAGGAGGAGGCATTGCACAGGAAGCCCCTACCCACTCTGTCACCTGGTATTTCAGCAAGAGCCTGTCCTCCTCTTCACTTTCCATATGTGGGTGAAGAAATACCAAGAGTATTTTCATTTGCAGTTTTGTACAGCAAGCAATCCCTCCTCTGAAGCTGATTTCTGTATTAAACTATCATGAGCAGGGTACTCAAAAAAAGATCACAGAATGGATAAGTGCTGGATGTGAAGGAGATACCCAGGAGGAATCCTCTCCAACGCCCATCTGACAGGCTCTTCCAAACACTCCTGCCCACTCCATTGCTCAGCTGATGGGACAGCAGTGGCAATAAAAAGTCCAGGTTCCTTCTCAGAAACCAAAATAGTTTTTGCTAAGTGTAGCTTGAAACGTCCAGCCCTCAGTGACATTGTTTCCCATTGCTTGTTCCCCAAGGAGGAGAAAATGATAGCCACAGGTCCAGCAGCTTTTCTTCACAGCAGCAGAGCTGTGGCCAAGCCAATATAATTGTAATGCCAAAGACTATTTGCATTATCTATTTTTTATGACCACTGTTTCAATTCCCAGGCCTGCCACTCAAACCCAGAGGTCTCAAAAGCTTTGAAGTCCTTTGCTACTGAGGCAGAGGGGGGTCTAAAGCGTTGAAATTGTCCTAGAGGTGACACTGCTTCAGGGGGGACAGTCAATTCTGTCCCTTCAGCATTCCCAGCTTTTGGGCACGGATGTCAGGCTTTGGTTTTAGACTGGAGTGGGCGATGGAATCACTGGAAAGCCTCCTCAGCTTTCTCCCAAGCCTGTTGGGAGGGGAAGAGGAGGAGGGAGGGGGGCAGATCAGCTGTTAAACATATGACAAGACTGTCTCCAGGAGGGCTAGTGTGTCCGGGGTGGTGTAGGGACACTACCCTGGCTCTTTGCTTTTTGGCACTACAGCTCTACGCTTTCCTTATGCCTGTGTATGCAAACAGGACCTTTGATAACGGCTCAAGAGGAGACGATCTGCACCAGACAGGGAAGAAGGCAGAGCCTGCAGACAGTAACAGGATCCCCCAAACATGGAATCAAGACGGTAAGTGTCTGGTCTAGTTTTAGAGTCTTGCACCATGTGGGTACCAAAAATACAGCCCGAGTGTCTCCTTTGGTCACATCATCACAGGAGACAGCATTGTCCAAAAGCTGCTCACCAGCACAACCTTGATGGAGATCTTCGATGCCCTACTCTTGTTTTCTCTCCAAATGACAGCAACTCACTATTTTTAGTGCTCATCTCATGTCTGCTTGGCATTTCCCTTGGGCCTTACCCTTGTTTCACAGTGTTGGTGCCAGCTCCCACGAAGCATTTTTTTGATGCCAGAGGGGATGATGCCAAGTCTGTCTGTCTCGATGCCAAAATGGCAGCTGGCTTTATTGTCGAGACAGGATTTGCCAAAGCTAACAGCACTACTGCTGGGGTGACTAGCATTGATTTTAAGATTTTCTTCTTCTTTACTCTTCTATTGCCTCTAGACTTCATGGGATAATGCTGCTCCAAATGACCCTCTGGGGTCCTAGAAAGGAATTTTTCACTAGGGTCTAAGGCAATTATACAGCAAACCATCTTAACTTATGATTCTTCAAAGGGCAGGATACTTATATAAGTGGAGTGATTATCCGGGATGCAGCGCTGGGTTCATCTACGAAACAAGCCCCTGCAGATCAATCAGGAGGTGATCTCTCACGGCCTGTAAGTCCATTTAAAAAGAACCCACCACAAAAGCAGAGAACCCACTGAAGATAAGGGCTGTTACGTGGCATTTCATCACCAAGGAAGAAGTCTGGAGAAGAGGATCAGGGATCAGCCAAACTGCATCAGCGTGAGCAAGAAGACAAAACCCAAGAAAAAAAATCATGGCCCTTTGCCCCTTTTGCACTCTCACAAGTACTACTCCATGAAATGCTACTGTTCAGATAAAATCCAGGTCTCACACACGAGGCACGGGCAAGTTGACTGTGGGAAACACTCACAGAGATGTGAATAAATAGCACATATGTGGTCAGTAATTACATATGTAAAGAAGCATGCAATTTCCAGTGATAGTATCCTTGAAAATTAGCAGGCATTTCGATGTTAACCTCTGCTACTTTTCTTATAAATCTAAACCCCACACCTTCAACAGGAGCAGTGGCATCAAATGGGCATCCAGTTGCCCAAAGATGTCAGCTCTTTCTTCAGGAATGGTGCAGCAACCCAACAAGAGGTACACAAATCAGTTAAAATGGCTTTCTTATCATGTGAGACTTTGCTGGTGGATCTGTCATGCATACAGCCTGGTCAGATCTTTCTGAAGTTCACTGGTCTTTTCTGAGCCTTTGATTACATCTTGAACAAATTTAGAAGAGCCCCCAAAATCCCAGCAGTCTTGTTTTCATCAACTCATTTTATAAGAAAGAGGTTCTTTTATGAAGTTCTGAGAATTAAGTTTCTGTTTCCAGCACAGTACCACTCCTATATGATCCATACCCTTCTTGAGAGAAACAGATTTTCTGGGAAATCCTTTAGGGAAAAAAAGAGACATCAGCAGCTGCCTCTTTCCAAGCACCCTGCTGGAAATTCTGATTTGATAATGCTACACAGCAGAGCAATACTGCATAGATTATGCTAAGACAGACAAACATCCTCAAACTGTCCTCTCTCTCTATATATATACATATATATATAATATACAGCCTCAAGCACTTTCCTAGTATTATCCCTGGACTTTACACTCTGGGCCTTGCTGCGGCTCCTACATCCCCATCGGTAAGTGGGGTCACACAGATGACTGGGTTTGTGGTACACAAACCACAAACAACTGGTTTAACCAATTCTTCTTCCTCTTAGAAAATACACGTGGATCACAATACAGTACTCCCAAAATTAAAAGCCTGCCAATGAATCCAATGTGCTATGAAGTACCTAGAGTTTTATAGCATTTCTGTTACCTAGCAGAAAAGTAAACCCATCTGAACTGCTCCAGGTAGGCTGAGGCTTGGCATTTGTGGTTAGAGCCTGGCACAAACACAAGAGAAACCCTTCTACATGGCACAGTCTGATTAGCAAAAAGACAGGAAGACTTCTCCTTTTCCCAAATGAAGAGCACTAATGATCACATACATATATTTTCATACAACCAAAGCGAAGAATTAAAGGAAACCACAAGCTTAACTATTAAGAAAGCTCAATACCACAAGCATTTAAAAGATCACAGTACAAGTATTAAAGACATCACTTCTAAATCACTAGATAAAACTAGAGCTATCAGATCTTAACCTCCACATTCAAAAACTTCTTTAAACATGCAACTTGAAGGAAAAACCACTTCAGAAAATGCCATCTTAAGCACAAACTTATCTGTTCTAACTTGAATTACTGTGTTACTTAGGATCTCTCTAAGTACTTGAAAGAAAAACAGGAACTCATCTTTATTTTGAAATTATGAGTAAACAAAAATAAGGAATAAACAAACCAGCACAGAATCATTTAGGTTGGAAAAGACCTTTAAGATCATCAACTCCAACCAT
>BJBW01021538.1:4485-18963 GCA_004320125.1 Scolopax mira
AAACCCCCCCCCCCCCCCCCCCCCCCCAATCCTGGGGACCTCTGGGCCTGCCCCCCCCATGGTTTTGGAGGGGGTGGTGGCTGTTTTCTCACCTGGGGGGGCATTCGGGAAGCCAAACCGGGGCCCCCCCATTCCACTTCCCAGTCGTGGCGGGTGCTGAGCTGAGCCAAATGGGTCTCCAGCAGAGCCGGGGGGGTCCTGGCCCAAACTGGGGGCTGCGCCGGCACGGGGAGGGCAGTCCCCCCAAAATACTCCTGCAGCTCTTCAGGGGCAAGCAGGGGTAAGCAAAGAAACACACACAACCCCCCCAAATTATTACCCCCCCTACCCTGTTTTCCCCCCTTTACCTGGGGGTCCCCCACTTTGGGGCAGGACCAGGGGGCAGGTAGCAAAGGGATGGAGACATCCAGGGCCCTGAAAAAGGTTATTTAATCAGTTTATTGGGCTCTAATCGAGTTAATTGGGGGGGGGGGAGGTCCTGTTGTCTCCCCCACCCCCCCTAAACTCACCTGCAGGCGCTGCAGTCGGGGTGGGCGACAAGAGGGGGGCACCCAGGGGGTCCCCAGTTGCTCCTGGATGCAGGCGCCAATAGCCCGGAGCAAAGCCCCCGATTTCCCTGGGGCAGGAGGGATGACAAGAAGGGTCAGCCCCAACCCCCCCACCCTCCCTCCCCAAAATTGACTCCCCCCCCCAAACCCATAGGGGGTGCACCCCACCCTCCACCCCCCCACAAACCCTGGTACCGGGGGGCTCAGCCCCTCTCTCTCCCTCATCCCGAGGCAGCTTCTCCACGAGGAAGAGGAGGAGACGGCGGGTATCGTGCTCTGAGCTGTAGAGGAAGGTCTGGTACCCCACGTCACCCCCAAATCCCAGCTCCTGGAAAGGGGGGGGGAAGGAAGGTGGGGGTCACCCCAACATTTTTGGAGCCCCCCCTTTAAAATATCAAGGTTTGGAAGATGCACACCCCCCACCCCCCCCAAATCTCATCTCGTGGTGGACGAGAATGGGGTGGATGAAGGTGTGTGTCATTTTCTGCTCCCTCTCCCCAAAGCTTTGGGGCTCCCCCCCCAAATCGCAGCTGCTGGGGGAGAACAAGGGGGATCACCCCAAAATTTTTCACCCTGGTGCTTTAAGATTTGGGGGGGGGGGTGTGTTACCGAGGTTTGAAACCCCATGTCATCCCCAAATATCAGCTTATGGTGGAAGAGGATGGGGTGGAAGGGGGGGTGTCATTGTGTGCCCCCGCCCCAAAATTTTAGGGTTCCCCCCAAATCCCACCTGTGGGAGGACAAGGGGGGTCACCTCCAAATTTTTAAAATTTGGGAGGGTGGGGGGATGTTATTAAGGCTTGGCACCCCACATCCCCCCCAAATCTCAACCTCCCCCCCCTCAAATTTTGGGGTTCACCACCACCACCCCCCACCTTGTGTTTTGGGGGGGTACCTGGCAGGCAGCAGCCAGGTCGGAGGCCAGTCGGAAGCGGGCAGAGATGGTGGGGGGCAGGAGGGGGCTGAGGGGGGCCCCCAAAGCGGGGCGCACGGCCCGCAGGCAGCGCACGGCCGCCTCCACCACCAGCTCAGGGGTCAGGTCCCGCACACTCTGCACCTGGGGGGGCACATCCCTGCAGAGGGGGGGTACCCCAAAATTCAGGGAGGGACAGCCCTAACCCCCTCCCCTTGGTGCCCTCTTGGTATGGTCCCCTGACACCCACCCCAAAAACCCTCAGGGTGACCCCAAAAGGCATCTCTAGTCCTTCCCCCCCCCCCCCCGCCAAATTATTTCTGACATCTTCCCCCCTAAACTGCCCCAGGCTCCCCCAAAAAACTCCTTAAGACACCCAACCTCCCCAAATTCCTTTAGGATCTCCCCAGGCCCCTTTGAAACTCCTTAGGGCCCCCCACAAGATTCCTTAGAGACACTTTCCCCCCCCCAATGAACACCCCATCCCACCCAAATTCCTTGGGGTCCCCAAAGGCGCCCCCCCCCAGATCTACCAGGGATTCCCCCCCTCCTGTGACCCCCCCAAACCTCCCACCAGGGTTTCCCCCCACAAGCCTGGCGTCCCCACCCCCCAAGATCCCCCAAAACTCTTCAGTGCCCCTTCATCTCACGTCCCGTCCCCCCCAAAACTCTCGACCTCCCCCCCTCCAAAACCTCCCCAAATCCCCCGTCCCCACTCACGTCCCCGCCTGCCGCAGGGAGTGGATCAGGATTTTATCCACTTCCTCCATGTTTGGGGGGGTCGGGAGGGACTCCCAAAATCCTGAAGGGGAGAGGGGTAGTTTTGGGGGGAAGGGGGACACCCCGGCTTTGCCGCGCCCCCGGCAGCCGCGCTCGGCGTCACGTGAGACGGGGCCCGGTGCGGAAGGGAGGCTGCCCCTCGCGTGGGCCACGCCGGGAGTTGTAGTTCGGAGGGAGGGCGCGGGGCATGACGGGAGTTGTAGGCGGCGGGCGGCTGAGGCGGGAAACTGAGGGGGCGCGAGGCGCGGAGATAAAATGGGGGCGTCGAGGAGGGGAGATGGCAGTTGTGAGGGGGGAAATGGCAATATGGGGTTTGAAGGGGGCAAAATGGTATTAGCAAGGGGGGAAATGGCAGTTTGTGAGGGGCAGTTGAGGGAAAAACGGTGTTTGTGATGAGAAAATGGCACCTGTGGGGTTTGAGGAGGGAAGTGGTGGCCTCTGAGGGGGATAAATGGTATTTATAAGGGGGAAAACAGCACCTGTGGGGTGTGAAGGGGGAAAAATGGCGTCCGTGAGGGGAGAAAATGGTGGCCTGTGGGGTTTGAGGGAGGGAATGGCGGCCTGTGAGTGGGGAATGAGGGAGATAAATGGTACTTGTGAGGGGAAAAATGGCACCTATGGGGTGTGGAGGGGGTAGATGGTGTCTGTGAGGGGTGACAAAGGGGAAAATGGCAGCTGTTTGGGGTCAGCAAGACAAGAAATGGCACCCGAGGGGGAGCTAAGGTAAAAAATGGTGGCTGTGTGTCTCTCGCACGCATGTGCCCCATGCGTGTGCCCTCTCACATGCGTGTGCCTTGTCTGTGTCTCTTCTCACACGCCTGCGCCCCGGCACGTGGGCGGCGCTGCCTTCCCCATCACGTTAAGCCCTTAATCTCCTGACATTAACGAGTCGGGGCCACAGGACAAGCTGTGGGGAGGGCGCGGGAGCTGCCCCAGCACCCACCAAACCCCCTAAATACCCCCCTCCTTCCCCCTAAAATACCCCCTAAATACCTCCAATGCCCTCTAGCCCCCCCCAAATATCCCAATCCACCCCATAAATGCCCCCAAACTCCAACAAATTCCCTACTCCCCTTGAAAGCCCCTCACACCCCCCCCCGGCCCCATAGGTACCCCCAGGGTACTCCAAATCCTACTGGACAGCCCAAAAATAACCCCTCTGAGCCCCCCCCAGGGACGCCCAGACCCCCAAAAACACCTCACCAGATCCCCCTCACCATGTCGGAGTTGGAGGAGAACGGAGAGGGTGAGTTGGGGGGAGATATGGGGGTCCAAGGCGGGGTTCCCAAAGCGATAGGGGGGTCCCTGAGACTATGAGGGGTGTCCACAAGAATATGGGGGGGGTCTGTGGGATGTGGGTGTTTGGGGGGGGGGCTCTGTGTGTCCAGGGGGTGCCAGGGTTGGAGGGCTTTGGGGAAGGAGGGGTCCATGAAATTTTTGGGGGTTTCAGGAGATGTGGGGTTCAAAGGCAGGGGGTTGTCCCTGATCCATGGGATGTGGGTGTTTAGGAGAGGTCTTGTGTGTCCAGGGGGACCCAGGGTTGAAGGGCTTTGTGGAGGGGGGCCGTCCAGGAAGGTTTTTGGGGGGGTCTCAGAAGGGATAATGGGGAGTCTTGAGAAGAATAGGGAGTTCAGGGGGGGTCCCTGGCCTGTGGGATGTGGGCGTTGGGGGAGTCGTCCCTGTGTGTCCAGGGGGTCCTGGGGTTCAAGGACTTGGGGAGGGGGGTCAGGAGGGTTTGGGGGGGTCCTTGACCATCCTTCCCCCCCCCCTTCCCCCCAGGACCCCCTAAGGGGCTGCCGTCCTTGGCCGAAGCCATGGGCCAGCCCCTGGGGTGGGGGGTAGGAGAAAGTAATGGGGGTGCAGTGGTGGGGGGGGGAGGGACCCCCCCAGGTCAGCGTCACCGGCGGCCCCCCCACCACCCCAAACACAAGGGTCAAGGCACCGTGGGGGGGGTCCACCGCTCCCCCCGCGCCCTCTTCTGCCTCCGCCTCAACAACCCCATCCGTCGGGCGGCCATCAGCATCGTGGAGTGGAAGTGAGTTGGTTATTTTTTGGGGGGGGGGGGCGCTTGTGGGGATTTGGAGGGGGGTACATGCCTGCTACCTCTCCTGACACCCCTCCCTCCTCCTCCTTTTTTCCATTTCAGGCCCTTTGACATCCTCATCCTCGCCACCATCTTTGCCAACTGCGTGGCCTTGGGGGTCTACATCCCCTTCCCTGAGGATGACTCCAATGCTGCCAACCACAACCTGGTGAGGAGGAACCCCCCCCCCCCCGCCCCCCAAAAAAGTGGGCTGCCCCCAGTCCGGTGCTCATTAATTAACATCACTCTTTAATGAGGCCTATTTGGGTGTTGGAGGGAGCCAGGAATGTGTGTGTGTGTACCCTGCCTCGGTGGGCCTGGGGGGGGGGGGCAGACACTGTGAGGGGGGGTGGCTGAGGTCCCCTGAAGCGTGTGTCACGCGTGTTCCTGTGGCACACGTGTGTGCTGGGGCCTTAAGCTGCTTAACCCGTGGTGGGGGGGCAGCAGCAGCGCTAATCCCGGTTTAATTCCTCCACCCAGATGCCTGAGTCACGGGAGAAGGGGTCACTGGGAAGGGTGGTGGTGGTGGGGGGTTCCAAACGCCCCCATCCCCCCGGAGAAGAGGATTCTGGGAAGGGTGCTGGCCCACCATGATGGCTGGTGGCTCCCAAGGTCCCCTGAGAGAAGGGGGTGCCGTGCCACCCCTCACTGCCCTTTTTTTTGGGGAGGGAGGGAGGGGTGTATCATTGTGGGGGTGGGACGCCTTTGGACACTTGTGCCCCCATCCTCCCCACCCCCCCAGGAGCAGGTGGAGTATGTTTTCCTCATCATCTTCACGGTGGAGACCTTCCTGAAGATCATCGCGTACGGGCTGGTCCTGCACCCCAGCGCCTACATCCGTAACGGCTGGAACCTCCTCGACTTCGTCATCGTCATCGTGGGGTGAGGAATGGGTGTGTGTGAGGTTTAAATAATGCCCCCTGCCAAAAAAAAAAAACCAACAAAAAAACCCCCTTTTTCAGGCTTTTTAGCGTCATTTTGGAGCAGGCATCCCACAAGCCAGGGGAGGCCCATCACATGAGCGGGAAACCGGGGGGGTTCGATGTGAAAGCCCTTCGCGCCTTCCGCGTCCTACGGCCCCTCCGTCTCGTCTCCGGTGTCCCCAGTAAGAGCTCTTTTTTTTTTCATTGGGGGGGTGGGCGGGTGGAAAATTTGGGGGTTTTTACTCCCCCCTTCAAACCCTTCCATTTTTTCCTTCCCCACACCCCTCCCCGCCCCAAGGCCTTCATATCATCCTCCATCACAAAGGCCAGGGTGCTGCTGCCACTCATCACCCTCCTCATCCTCTTCCCTCCCCCACCACCCAAAAATTCAGCCCCTTTGTCGTGCACACTGGGGGTATGTGAGTATTTACCCCCCCCCGCCCCACAGGCCTGCACATTGTGCTGAACTCCATCATGAAGGCCATGGTGCCGCTGCTCCACATCGCGCTCCTCGTCCTCTTCGTCATCATCATCTACGCCATCATCGGCCTCGAGCTCTTCATCGGCCGCATGCACAAGACCTGCTTCTTCGTGGGGTCTGGTGAGGAGGGGGGCACCACCCACAGGGACACTCCTGACACACACACTCCTCCGTAACCCCACTTTGGGGGTGCTGACCCTCCCACCCCCAGACCTGGAGTCGGAGGACGACCCCTCCCCGTGCGCTTTCTCGGGGCACGGCCGGGCCTGCCTGCAGAACAACACCGAGTGCCGGGGACGCTGGGAGGGCCCCAACGGCGGCATCACCAACTTTGACAACTTCTTCTTCGCCATGCTCACCGTCTTCCAGTGCATCACCATGGAGGGATGGACCGACGTTCTCTACTGGGTGAGACACCCCCAAAATCCCTATGTTTTTCCCCCCATCACCGCTCCAGCAGGCACCCCAAAATCCTCGGCCCCACTCCACCCTCTCTGAGACCCCAAAAACCTTGGGGGTGAACCCTCCATCACAGTGGAGAGTTGGATGGATGCTCTTTATTGAGCTATCTGCCCCCAAAATCCTTACAACTTCCCCAGGGGGGCATCCCAAAATTCTTACACACACACACCCCTCTTCCCTCCCAAATCCTCACTTTTCCCCCCACCTCGACCCCTTGAAAATTCCCCATCGGGGCAGACCCTTTTACTCATTGCTCACCCCTGAGGGGTGAATGTGGGGGGTCCCCCTCTTCACCCCCCCAAAACACCGTGTCCCCCCCAAATTTGTCCCCCCTCCCTCCCCCAATAATTTCCCCCACCCCTCCCCAGATGCAGGATGCGATGGGCCATGAGCTGCCCTGGATTTACTTCGTCAGCCTTGTCATCTTCGGCTCCTTCTTCGTCCTCAACTTGGTGCTGGGGGTGCTGAGCGGGTGAGGGACCCTTAGCGTGTCCTTAGCATGTCCTTAGCATGTTCGGGGGGGTCAGACGTGTATGTGTGTGTGTGTGTGTGTCCCAAAAAAGGGAGTTTTCCAAGGAGAGGGAGAAGGCCAAGGCGCGGGGGGATTTCCAGAAGCTGAGGGAGAAGCAGCAGCTGGAGGAGGATCTTCGGGGCTACATGGACTGGATCACTCAGGCCGAGCTGGAGGGTGACGAGGAGGAGGGGGGGCACGAGAAACACCGTAAGTAGGGTGCCTGTGTTTTGGGGGGGAGGGGGACACCCCAAAAATTTGTGACACACCCCTCCCTCCCCCCCAAAATAGGCCTGACGACGGAGGATCTGATGGGGAAGCGCAAACCCCGGCTCAAGTGGCTGCGCCACGCCAGCCACTCCACTGACACCCACGGTAATGGCCCCCCCCAGAATATTGGGGTGCCCCTCTGGATGCCTGGGTCCACCCACCCCCCCCCAGTGCTGACCTTTGGCCCCCTTTTGTGTGTGTCCCCCCCCGCCTTTTCCAGCCAGTCTTCCCGGCAGCGAGACCACCTCGGTGAACACTGAGACTGTGGGGGAGGAGGAGACGCACCCCACGGCCTGTGACCGCTGCCTGTGAGGGGACAAACTTGGGGGGGGGGGGGGAGAGGAACGGGCCCTCCCCCCCTCATGGCCCCCCCAAATATCCCCTGTAGCCCCTGGGACCCCACCCCAGTACCTCCCATAGTTCTGAGGACCCCAAGCTGTAAGTCCTTGGGATACACACCCCCCTGGACCCTAAAACTGACCATGGGACCCCCCTAATACCCCCTGGGACCCCCCCACAGCACCCCCAGAACCCCCCATGGCCCCCCAGTATCCCCTATAGCCCTCAGACCCACCCCCCCTATCCCTCTGCCCCCCCCCCAGCCCAAGACCCCAGACCCGGCCCCCCCAGCACCTGGGACCCTCTGACCACTCCCCCAGTCAGACCACCCCTCTGACTCCAAAACCAACCCCAGACTTCCCCCCCTCAGTTACTCCAACTGCCTCCCCTCTGACACCCCCCACCCTACCCCACCATAATTTTGGGGGTAATTTTGTGCTTTTACTTCCCCAGGGGCAAAATCACCAAAACGAAATGCTGGTGAGTGGGGGCAGGAGAAAAGGGTGGGGGGAGGAAAATTACCCCCCCGCCCCCAACCAGGCAGGGGATGGAGGGGGGAGGCCTCTGACACTCAACACCTTCCCCTCTCCCTCAAATTTCCCCCCAGTTTTACCAATTTAAAACAACTATTCCCCGAATTTCACCAATTTCCACCCCCTCCATCCACCAGGCGCCAGCTGCGCCGCCTGAACCGCCTGTGGCGCCGGCGCTGCCGGGCAGCCGTGAAATCCGTCTCCTTCTACTGGACCGTTCTCCTCCTCGTCTTCCTCAACACCCTCACCATCGCCTCCGAGCACCACGGGCAGCCCCCCTGGCTCACCCAGACACAGGGTACGGACTCCCCCCCGCCCCAAAAACACACACACCCCCCCGGGGCTGAGGGGGCGTTCACTCTGGATCCTACTGATGGTTCCATGGGCGGGTTGTTCACTCTGGATCCTACTGATGACCCCCCCCAAGTTTGTTCCAGGGGGGATCTCAGAGTGGTTTTTTCCCTCCCCAGCCTACGCCAACAAGGCGCTGCTGTCGCTGTTCGCGGCGGAGATGCTGCTGAAACTGTACGCCCTGGGCCCCCCCGTCTACTTCAGCAGCTTCTTCAACCGCTTCGACTGCTTCGTGGTGTGCGGGGGGGTGCTGGAGACAGCGCTGGTGGAGCGGGGCTGCATGGAGCCCCTCGGCATTTCCGTCCTGCGCTGCGTCCGCCTGCTCCGCGTCTTCAAGGTCACGCGGTGAGGGGACACACACGACACCCCCCCCGACCCACACAGCCTCCATGTCGTCCCGCCTCTGCATCTTCGGGGTCACACCATTGGGGGGGACACCCCCCCTCCCCGATCTCTGCGTGTGCGTGTGTGTCCCGTACCTCCACACACCTCCATGTCTCCCCACCATGTCCTCCCCCAACCTCCATGTCCTCCCCACCCTCCGTGTTCCCCCCGATCTCCACCAACCTCTGTGCCTCCCCCCAAACCTCCAGTCCCCCCCTTACCCCCCCCCAACCTCCCTGTCCCCCCCCACCCCCAATCTCTGCATCCCCCCTCCCTCCCCCTCATCAGCTCCCTTCCCCAGTGCTCCCAGTGACCCCCCCCGGTCCCCCACAGGCACTGGGCGTCGCTGAGCAACCTGGTGGGGTCCCTGCTGAACTCCATGAAGTCCATTGCCTCCCTCCTACTCCTCCTCTTCCTCTTCATCATCATCTTCGCCCTCCTGGGGATGCAGCTCTTCGGGGGCAAGTTCAGCTTCGATGAGACCCAGACCAAGCGCAGCACCTTTGACACCTTCCCGCAGGCCCTTCTCACCGTCTTCCAGGTACCCCGAGACTTGGGGAGGGAGCCCTGGAATCTTGGGGGGACCCCAAAACTTAGGGGTGACTCAGGAACCCATGAGGAGACCTTGAAACCTGTGGGGTTCCTCCAAATCCTTGGGAGACCCCAAAACCCACTCGGACCCCCTCGAAACACATCCCCTCGAAACGCATCCCCTCCACATGCTGCGTCCTGAAGGAGAACTGGGAGGCAGTGGCAGTGTACTGGGAGCACTGGGAGGGGTGTACTGGGGGACACACACACTCAGGTTTTGGGGTGACCCCCGTGTTTGGGGGCCCTGCCCCTGCCCCCCCAGATCCTGACTGGGGAGGACTGGAATGCGGTGATGTATGATGGGATCATGGCCTACGGCGGGCCTGTCTTCCCGGGGATGCTGGTCTGCATCTACTTTGTCATCCTCTTCATCTGTGGGAACTGTGAGACCCCAAACTGGGAGCACTGGGAGGCACTGGGAGCGGGGCGGGCACTGGGAAGGACTGGGAACAGGGTAACTGGGAGGGGGGGCTGGTGTGGGGGGACACTGGGGAGGAGAAGAGGAGCGTGGGGTGGGGACAGGAGCAGAAGCGAACTGAGCAAGAAGGATACTGGAGATACTGGGAGCAACTGGGGGGGACTAGGAAGGGGGTAACTGGGAGGGACTGGGAATAGGGTCACTGGAGGGAACAGGGTAACTGGGGGGGCTGGGGTGGGGGGACACAGGAAGGAGAATGGGAGTTGGGGGTGGATGGGAGCAGGAGTGATCCCAGCTTGGGTGGGGTACTGGGGGGGGAGGGAGGGCACTGGGGGATACTGGGAGGGTACTAGTACTTACTGGGAGCACCGATTGCCCCTCCTCCCCACAGATATCCTTCTCAACGTCTTCTTGGCCATCGCCGTCGACAACTTGGCCGACGGTGACAACATCAACTCGGGGGGGGACAAAAAGTGAGTGGGGCGGAGGGGAAGGGGGGCACCCAGACCCCTGGGTCCCCTTTTTGAGGGGGGAGGGAAGGGGGGGTGTTCCCTTTTATGGGGGGGGGGTCCCCTGCTGACACCCCCCTAACCCCAGGGAGAAGGTGGAAGCCGGCGGGGGGAGCCAGGACGTGAGCGTGAAGGTGAGCGTGTAGGCCTCCCCCCCCCCAAAGCGTGCACACCCCTTGCACGCCCCTTGCACACTCATTCACACCCCCCCCAACCCCCCATTTTTTCCGCCTGCCCCCAGGTTGAGGGGGAGCAGGAGGAGGAGGAAGAGGAGGAGGAGGGGAGCGAGGAAGGTGGGTGTTGCTCCCGGTGGGGGGGAGGAGGGTGGTACCCCCATCTCCAGGGGGGAAGCTGGGTCTATGGGGGGGTCCCCGACACCCCCCCGGACACCTGGGTGCCATTGCAGGGGAGGAGGAGGTGGGGGGGGAGCGGGACAGTCTGGGGGGGGCCCGGCTGGAGCCCCTGGAGGACCCCCCCAAAACCAAGGTGGTGCCGATCCCCGAGGGCAGCGCCTTCTTCCTGCTGGGCAGCACCAACCCGTGAGGAACTGGGAGCACCGGGAGCACTGGGGGGGACTGGGAAGGCTGGGGTGGGGGGACTGGGAGCACTGGGGAGGACTGGGAGGGTTGGGGGGACTGAGCACTGGGAGGGTTGGGAGCACTGGGACTGGGGACACAAACTGAGGGTACTGGGAGCACTGGGACTGGAAGGGTGAGGAAACTGGGAGGACTGGGAGGTCAGCACCCAGTGGGAACCGGAGACACTGGAGGGGGAACTGGAGTTGGGGGAGACAGACCTCCCGCGGGGGGGAACTGGGAACATCTGGAGGAGAACTGGGAGGGAGAAGGGGAGCAACTGGAAATAACCGGGAGAGCTGGCACATGGTGGGGACTGGGGACACTCGAGGGGAGACAAGGGAACTGGGACTTACTGGAAGCGGTGGGGGGAGAGAGGAACCAGCTGGGAGCACTGGGGGAGAGTCTCCCAGCAAAATGGGGAGTAACTGGGAGTAACTGGTGCAGGCTGCGGGTGCGGTGCCACGCCCTCATCCACCACCACGTCTTCACCAACCTCATCCTCGTCTTCATCATCCTCAGCAGCGTCTCCTTGGCCGCCGAGGACCCCGTCCGCGCCCACTCACCCCGCAACCATGTGGGAGACTGGGCCAAACTGGGCCAAACTGGGAGGAGGATGAAGGCGGGGGAGGGGGGGGGGGGGCGCGAGCGTAGACACAAAATGCTCATTTAGGGGCAGAAATGGGTTTTTGGAGGGGGGGAGGATTCTGAGGGTGCTGGGAGAGGGGAATGGGGGTGGGGGGGGAACCCCAAGGATTTGGGGGGGGGCCCGGGGGCTTCTGGGAGGGGGTGGGGGGGTGGAGGGCGGGGGGGGGGGGGGGGGGGGGGGGGGGGGTTGGAGGGTGTCAGGGTCACCCTGTTTCCCCCCTCCCCCCCCAGATTCTGGGCTACTTTGACTATGCCTTCACCTCCATCTTCACCGTGGAGATCCTGCTCAAGGTAGGGGGGGGAGAGATGGGTTTTGGGGAGGGGGGGGAAACAGGAGTTTGGGGGACCCCCCAAAGAAGGAGGGAGGGGGATCCTCGATGGTGGGGTTCACCCTCCCCCCCCCCAGATGACGGCGTTCGGCGCTTTCCTGCACAAAGGCTCCTTCTGCCGCAACTGGTTCAACCTCCTGGACCTGCTGGTGGTCGGCGTCTCCCTCATCTCCTTTGGCATCCAGTGAGCACTGGGGGCACTGGGAGGGGCGCTGGGGGAGCGTAGAGTGCCACTGGGGGGACTGGGAGGAACTGGGGGCACTGGGAGGGTCACTGGTACAGTTAGTGTGAGGTTAGAGGTAGGGTCACTGGGAGCAGTGGGGGGTCACCAGTATGGTCACTGGTTTCCCCGGCAGCTCCAGTGCCATCTCAGTGGTGAAGATCCTGCGGGTGCTGCGGGTGCTGCGGCCGCTGCGCGCCATCAACCGGGCCAAGGGCCTCAAGGTGCCCAACTGGGAGCACTGGGAGGGGCAAGCTGCAGGCTGTACTGGTGCCACTGGGATCCCCGGGCATGGGGTGTGGGTGTTACTGGTGCCACTGGGAGGGGGCGTGGGAATTATTGGTGTCACTGGGGTGGTGGGACTGGGAGCACGGATGTCCCCCCTGCCCCCTCCATCCCCTTGTCCACGTCCCCGATATGTCCCCCTGTCCCCATGTGTCCCCGTGTCCCCCTGTCACCCTGTCACCCTCTCTGTCCCCCGTGTCCCCCCCGGCAGCACGTGGTTCAGTGCGTGTTCGTCGCCATCCGCACCATCGGCAACATCATGATCGTGACGACACTGCTCCAGTTCATGTTCGCCTGCATCGGGGTCCAGCTCTTCAAGGTTTGGGGGGGTGGGGGGGGGGCACAGGACCACCACCCCTTCCCCCTTTCACCCCTCCAGGCGATGGGGAGGATCCCCCCTTTAACCCTGACTCCCCCCCCCCACCCCCTCTGCTTCCCCAGGGCAAGTTCTACAGCTGCACCGACGAGGCCAAGCACACGCCGGGGGAGTGCAAGTGGGTGTCCCCCGTGTCCCTGTCCCCAGGGGGTGTGTGTGTGCGTGTGTCCGTGCTCACACACGGGTGATTGTGTGTGTGTGTCCCCTCCAGGGGCACCTTCCTGGTGTACAAGGACGGGGACGTGTCGCACCCCTCGGTGCGGGAGCGCCTGTGGCACAACAGCGACTTCAACTTCGACAACGTCCTGGCGGGGATGATGGCGCTCTTCACCGTCTCCACCTTTGAGGGGTGGCCCTCGTGAGTCCTGGGGCAGGGGGAGGTGTGGGAGGAAAGAGGGGAAGGTGACAAGGCCACCCCACGCCTTGGGGACACCCCCAAAACGTGTGTTTGTGTGTCCCTCCCTTCCCCAGGCTGCTGTACAAGGCCATCGACGCCAACGCGGAGGATCAAGGCCCCATCTATAATTACCGTGTGGAAATCTCCATCTTCTTCATCGTCTACATCATCGTCATCGCCTTCTTCATGATGAACATCTTCGTGGGCTTCGTCATCATCACCTTCCGGGCCCAGGGGGAGAGCGAGTACCGCAACTGCGAGCTGGACAAGAACCAGGTGACAGTGGGGGGGCGTTCACTCTGGACCCTACTGATCCACGGGGTGGATCCACGGGGGGGGTTGTTCGCTCTGTGCCCTCCCCGGTGGGGGTGTGTGTGTGTGTGTGTGTGGTGGGGGTGTGACAGTGGTGTGTCGGTGTCCCCCCGCAGCGGCAGTGCGTGGAGTACGCGCTGAAGGCGCAGCCGCTGCGCAGGTACATCCCCAAGAACCGGAGCCAGCACCGCGTCTGGGCCATGGTCAACTCCACCGCCTTCGAGTACATCATGTTCGTCCTCATCCTCCTCAACACCATCGCTCTGGCCGTGCAGGTGGGGACATACGCGTGCGCACACACGCACACACACACACACTCACACCCGGGGACGCTTTGAGGGCGTGACACACTTGGTCCTGACTCGTGTGTCCCCCTCTCCTCCCCCCAGCACTATGAGCAGTCCAAGCCCTTCAACTACGTGATGGACCTGCTCAACATGGTCTTCACCGGGCTCTTCACCGTGGAGATGGTGCTAAAGATCATTGCCTTCAAGCCGCGGGTGGGGGTTCTTGCACAAGGAAGGTGGTTCTTGCACGAGGAAGGAAGGGGGGGGGGGTGTCTGTCTCACACGAGGAAGGGGGGAGTGTCGCACAAGGAAGAGGGGAGGGGGTTATCACACAAGGAGGGATGTTGCACAAGGAAGAGGTTTGTTGCACAAGGGTTTGTGTTGCACGAGGGGGGTGTTGCCTGAGGAGGGGGAGGGGTTGCACAGGTGGGTGTTGCACAAGGAGAAGAGTTACACGAGGAAGGGGGGTTCTCACATAGGAGAGAGAGTCACATGAAGGGGGGTCACACGAGAGTCTGTCGCACGACGAAGGGGCTGTCACACGAGGGGGTTTCTCTCACGAGGAGGGGGGGGCTGTTGCACGAGGTGGGGTGGGGGGGCCCCCTCACTTTCCCTCCCCCCTGCCCCCAGCACTATTTCTGTGACGCCTGGAACACCTTTGACGCGCTCATCGTGGTGGGCAGCGTGGTGGACATCGCTGTCACCGAGGTCAACGTGAGTCACCCCCCCCCACCGTGTCCCCCAGTCCCCATGGGGGGGCGGGGCAACACCTGTGTGTGTCCCCTCCTCACCTCCATCTTCCTCATTACCTCCATCATCATCATCATCTCCATCCGTCCGTGGTTGCTCACGCCTGCGTGTGACAGAATGGGGGGCACGTTGGTGAGGTACGGGGCGGGGGGGTGGACAGCGGGGGGTTTTAGGGTCCCCCTCGCCCCCTGTGACCCCCCCCC
>BJBW01021556.1:0-10370 GCA_004320125.1 Scolopax mira
AAGTCATGGGTTAAAGGAACTCAACAGACATTTTAACATGATGACCCATAGACTAAGGACATTATACCTGTTATGGATGTGTATATATATATATCTCTGTATGTCTGGGGAAACTGATATTATTTAACTGGAAATGGTAGATCTGGGCATGGCGTGAAATGATATGGAATAAGGGGTGGATGATGTACTGGGTCTGGTGGGGAAAGGGTTAATTGTTCCCAGGACCTAGCAGGGACACAGGTATTCCATCCCATTTGAGGCACGCCCAGTGGGATGGCCCGAGCTAGCAGGGGAAAGGGAGGGACAGGAAGTGAAGTAAGAGGAGGAAGGCCCGCCCCCGGGGCAAAAGGAACAGGGTGGTCACGTGCATTCGCGGTGCCTCGGTAAGCGGCTGGATTGTAATTGCGGTTGTACACTCCTTTGTCAGTGTAATTGTTGTTATTTCTTATGCCCTTTGCTGTTCTGTTAAATTGCCTTTGTCTCAACCTACCAGTTTTGCCTTTTTCTTTCTATTTTCCGCTCCCGGCCATGCCGCCGGTGGGGACTCCGTTCTATGCGAGCGGCTGCCACGTGGTCCTTTGTTGACGTCTGAGGCCAAACCACAACACTGACCTTCTTGACTCTCAGCTTCCCACTTTATACAGCTTGTTAGCATCACTTACCACTCAGATTAGTGTTAGATTATAGTCTGCTTTTCTGAAAGGCCCTGCTCGTTTGAAAAATTCTAAAACTGGTAAATGCCAACTGTTGCTTTTGATTTACTACTTTTCATTCGTTCACAGCCTGCCTGCTGAATCCCTCACTAATGCCATTTATCTGCCATTATCTTTCACTGAAACTTCTAATATGCTCCTAAACTGTTTGCAAGTTTTTCACTCTGGTGTATTGATGAAGGTGGTAGTCTCAGCTGGCTGGGTAAATAGTCTGTGTTCTGATCTCTATACCCATTGAGGTGGACAAGCTGTTTCCCTGCTGCAGATGATTTGTTGTCACTTATTGTTATGTTTTCCAGCTTAAGTCTACCATCAGTTTTATAGGCCTTGAATTAGGCCAACATATAAATGCAGTAAATCCAGATTATTGGAAGCTAAGAATAAATAGAGAGCTTCTTCACCCAACTCCCATGGAACAGAGATTTTCAATGTGGGAGTCATGAACAAGAAGCAAGGTTGCAATTTTTTCACTCTTCCTGCATTATTTAATACAGACTTTCCTACTTTCTAGTCTAAGTAATGAACTAAGGTGTCCTGCTGCTGAAAAGCTTGAGCATCTCAGCTGGGCTTTTTTTAGGCTTTTACCAGTAAAAAACCAGTTTGTAAAACACCACAATTACAGCATTAGTGATGAGGAGGCGTTCAGATGTTTTACCTGTTCCAGACTTTAGGAACATTCTGAATACAAAGTGAAGTTTTCCACTAGGTCCCCCCATATACATGAGCTATCATTACCTAATAGCTTTGTGTGGAAAGGAGGATTGGCTGCAACATTTGTGTACCATGGGAGAGTACATGGGAGAAATGCAAATCCTATTTGCATTTCCACAAATATGTATCTTATCACTGGTTTTTGTGTTTTCTAATTATAGAAGCAATGAGTGGGTTCATTTTTGTTCATACTGGCTCTTTGTTTGATATGACAATGCACCAATTACTAGCAGAGCACTAGAAGTTTAAAATTAATCTCTCTGATACAGCCCAGCTTCCTCATATGAACGTTACCTGTTTTTCCAGAGGAGACATGGTGGAACCACAAGGCACTGTCCATTGCATGTGACAAGGTTTTGTTTCATTAGCAGGGAGCTGATTGCCCTTAGCTGTCATTTGGCAGCTCCAACAGCTGTTAGCAGACCAACAGTATTATGTTGCATGCAGGAAAAGAATGTGGTGATACTGTAGTCCAGATCTTCAGCTGGTATAAATCTGCATAGCTGCCTCAACTCAAACCAGATATCTGTTGTTTTGTGCATTCTAAGGACACATCAACACTGCAAAATGAAGTGTGGTGCAGAAATCACTGAAAAGGGGAAGGTCTGTGTCAGTAAATCCACATGACATAGTACAGTTTATTCATGGAATGATCTTCTGAGCTTCATAATCAGGATAGTCTTGGTCTCTTTAAAGCCAGCTTAATCAATAAGCTTTACTCAGCTACAGGATATTGCAAATGTGGATGTCAAGCTTCAATGTTGAATATGCTCTCAGTCATGTGTTTTGATATTATAGTCCCCAACATTTTCTGGTGCAAGGTTATTATGTGCTGAGTTTAGGTATTGTATTTCTTCATACGCATGGGGGTAGATATGCACTCTCTTGTGGGTTTATTGCTTAAGATTTCTACCATTTACTGTGATTGTTTCCTATAATTGAAATCTTGTTCTTCATTTTAAGCAGCGAGATTTTCTTCAAGGGCCCATTCATTTGATTCTGGGTTCTTCACTGCAGCCCTTGCATATGAGACTTTTTTGGCATCTCCTGTGCCCTTCATGATTTCCAGGCTGCCACAACTGGAGATGTACGGGATAACCACAATCACCACTGAGAACCATCTTACCTTTGATGATGTAGCCCAGAACAAGTAAGTTCCCTGTTTTCACAACACTATCTTTTTCTGATCTGCTGAACTCTAGTTCTAGTCGTATTGTCTAGGTAGCTTTCATAGTTTCTGTTTGTTGAGAAGAGGACAGTTTGTTTTTTCAGCTTTTCACCACACAACATTCCTTATCATCTGCCCATCATGTACGTTTTAACTTTTCTTTTTAAATGCAGTTGTTAACGTTCTTCATTATACCCTTCTTTGGAATTGAAGTTTACTTCATTCCAGTAGCCCTTGACTCTGCTCAGGCTTCTGTTTTGATTCTCACACTGGCCTTTGTAAGAGACTGACACTTTTTTCCAATTTTGATTTCTCAGGTGAAATACTGAACCCGGATCCATGTTTATTCCTCATGACACTTTGAAAATTAAGTGAATGAGAAGACTTTCTGAAGACACACAATTAATCTGACTTGAGGAAATGTTTCTTCAGAGGAGGAATCCAGCTATATTAAAGACCTGCTAGGAAATCAGTATGGTCAAGTGTCATTATTAAAAAATAACTTCTAATTTTTCTGTTTAATTTTGAATTATTTTGGTTTCTGCTGTAAAGAGAAGAGTCTGGAATGTACCTCCTATCTCCAGCAGCTCCCATCAGTTGGGGTTACTGGAGCAAGGGTCCTTTGCTGGGTTTGGATAGGAGACCTTCCATACCCTGAGATGTGGAAGTCTAAAAGAAATTAAAGGCATAACCACAACAGATAATGGCATTCAGGATGATCTCATTTACTTTTTGTGGCATTTGTGCCTGTAAAGAACATAAACTACACAGACACACATAGATAAGAACTACAGCTATCACACACTCATCCCCATGTCTATTTTTGGCACCTACCAGCCAGTTTACAGTGTTGTTACAGTGTTGTTCGGAGGCTCCCATGACTGCTCTAGAAGAGCTCAAGGTGCTTGGTACTACTTGTATTTTTGTGTCAGAGTTTTGGAACAGGTGGGATTTATTTTTGTAGGCAAATCATCAGCTAAGGGGAAACAGTTGTGCTCTGTGCTTATATATTTCTTGATGTTTTGCTGGGTTTTGCTTGGAGCTGTCATACTGACATCATTGCAGTGAGCCATGGGTTCCTATAGCAGCTGCCAATTAGAAACAGCATGAACATATCATTCTTCAAATGGAGGAAGTTAACAACTGGTCTTGATTATTATGTAATTAAGTTAAGGATCTGTTTTTGATCTTCAAAACCTTTAAAGTGTTTGGCTCAAACTGTTTCTGGGACTGTCTTTCCTTCCCTAGCCAGTGACCACTAAGATCACTGCTTCGTGAATGAAGCACAAAAGAAGCTTGTTTGCTTAACTTGTTTCTCATAGCATAAATAATTCAGCAGACATACAAAGCAAAAAAAAAAAAAAAAAAAAAGGAAACAAATCCAACATATACAAGACACTTAAAAAGCCAGTAGCCAGCAACTGGCTACTCAGGGACAAGAGGTGAATTAAAACTGAAAAAAAAATAATCATATATAAACCAGCCTGGGAGGGCATCTGCTGCTGTGTTTTAGATCTGTGCTATTTGTGCTTTACCTGGGTGATGCATTTTACCATGTGATGCACAGTGAGAGAAGTTGTGCTCTCCTTCACATTTGTACACTCCCACTGGGACTGTGTTGGTGCTCTGTTTACGTCTTCCTCGGCTGAACCACCACTCCTTCACGGCACTTGCACACAAAATCATCTTTTCTATTTTTAGGTTCTCCAACTCACATCCTCTGAAGAGCAGCGGTGCACAGGGCATGTTCTGTTTCATTTATTTATTTCTCATCACTTATTAATAGTGCATAACACATGTATATGTCATTTAGATGCCTGGATTTATCCTTCATATTTTTTAAATTATGTAATGAAATCTCAGCAGGCTTGGGATGCTTCTGTTTGTGCTTATTTTGTGCTGACTTGCTTTTGCTGCCTTTTAAAGTCAGTGGGAATTCTGTCACTGACTCCAGTGGAAATGAAAGTGTTTCCCAAGTGAAATTTTCACCCTATATTCTTGCCCCACTCCCAAATATTCTATTCTGACAAGTATTTAAATGTCACACTAGATCTCAAAACTGTCTAAAATACCCATGGGAGAGTATAAATTCATTTTAATTACATTATGAATGAAACCTCAGGAAAAATCTTGAAAACACAAGAAGATATTTTCTTAATGTTAAAGACATTAGATTAATTCAGCAAACTGAGGCTGAACTGGCTTTTCTACCTCAGTCTCAATGACCCAATTACTGCTTCCCTTCTTTAAAATAATGACCCAAATTTCTATTCCATTATGTTGTTATAAGACCAAGGTTCAGTTTAGGATTTTCAGCTTTATGTAGCCAAAATCTTTCAAATACAACTAAAAATTTGAAAAAAAAAAAAAGAAGCCTGGATTTCCAGTTACTGAGCACTTACAATTTTCACTGACTTCAGTAAAAGCTGTGTCAGCTTGGCACTTCCAAAAATCAGGCCAGCCTAGTGAGGTTCTTTCTATGTAGTGATGTAATGACCTGATTTTTGAAACTGTTGAATATAAACAAGTTTTAGTAAACCCAGAGCACTTCTGGTGCTTCATGAATCTGGATATTAAGCCAATACTTACATAAAATCAGAAAGAATTTACAGAAGTCTCCAGAACTATCCAGGGATGTAATGGAATAGTAGTTTGGTCTCTTGGGTTCATTCTGTAACCCTGGACATGATTTACACATGTAGATCCCAGAGTGACACTGTTAGAGTTTAACCACATCCTAAGGTTTCCTTTTATTACTTTTCTCAATGAACGTTACAATATGCGGTAACGTTTTGGTACAGAGAGCAATGACACATCCTGTACCAGAACAGATACGAGCACAGATAATAGAACAGAGAGGTCTTTGTTCATCTGTTTGAAAAAGAAACAGTTACATTTTTAATCTCTTTCTTTGAAAAAACTATTTTGTCCTTCATCTACAGTGTACAAGAGAATAGATTTGGATTTGAAGGAAAAAAAAATCTACATTTTTCATCTCACACATCTCCAGAATCTGGACAGATAAGTCTCTGTTCTTTAGCCCTTCTGTTAAAGGGTGGGTCACCTCAAATACCCACATATCATCCTGTAAAATTATTCTACCAACAGAATGAGGAGTTAGTGAATAAAGTGGTTAATCTCTGCCTTCTCCACCATCACATTGAAAGATGTTTCTTGCCCACACTCCAGATTCTATTTCTAATCATCTTGTTATGAAAAATCTAGCATTGGAAATTTTCACTCCTCTTTCCCCATACAAAGCCATGACATATTTTCATGTATCCAAAAATAATTTATATGCAACTGCCTCAGATGCAAAGGACTAACCTGTCCTCTTCACATATTTTTTTCTTTTAGAAAAAATAAAAAGACTTCTCTAGGACTGGATCGTTTGCCCCACATCAAGGTAGATGAGTATGTTTTTCTCTTGATATTTGATTACTCTGGCCTCTGGGCCACAATCTATATTGTCATTTTGTCTGAAATCCACAGAGCTCACAATCGTCATTTTTCTTTCCTTATTATTTTATTTGATGCAACTTTGCTATTATTGTACTGGTCTTTGGTGTCCTGTAGACCTGTTCTGTAACAATCGCAATGATTTCGACAATAATGCTTAGCTTATCTGCCTGCTTAAACCTTTAAAACCAATGGAAAACACTGGGGAAGGAGGAAATGTCTTTTCCACCATTTATCTATTGAAAAGCTGCATTCTGAAATGTATTTTTAAATTTTAATCCAAAAATTATTTTAATGTAGTGGCTTTAACTGGTTATATTAACTATTTCAGGATTGTTTCATATAAGATCAACACTATTAATTCTCCTTTACTTCCCCTGCTCAGGTAGTACACAAGGCACATTTTACATCTGAACTATTCAGAAAGATGGTGTATTTTGATCTCAGTATTGCTGTGTGTGCTCTACTGAGCTATAAGCACATGGCTGTGCCTGTCGTAGTAGGAGTTTTTAAAAAACTTCTAGTTTACATTAGATTCGCTTCTACACAGTAGCAGAATTAAGATCACAACAATATTCCAGAATTTAAAGTCTTGTCATTAGTTTTACTGAGTTGTCAGTTTGGCCCTTGCTTAGGAGAGAAAAAAAGCCTACAAGCAAATGGAGAATTCATGGAAAATGTGGAGGAGCAGTATCATAATTTTTATGTGAGACTCATTGTATCTTATAAACTCTGCCGTACTTGCCACCTAGTTGACTGAGGACCACCTCTAACTGGATGGGAGTAGGAGTAAACCAGCACTGGATTAGTTTAAGTGAATGGAGTTATGCTGGGCTGGGTGATATTAGGATAATACCAAGGTCCCATAGAGCTTGCAAGATGTTACAGCAGAAAAGCCGCAAAGAGGCTGCACTGAGAGATGTCTTCTTCTACAGGGGTAGGGTGCTATATGAAGCAGAGAGAAGGGAGTTATTTGAAAGTTAAGGAAAGGGCTATGTGACAAGGGGGACAGAAGCTATTGAAGGGTTGCCAGCTGCAATGTGTAGAGAGGCAACATGTTTTGTAGGCCTTTGCAAGGCCCTGACCAAATGTCGGATATTTAGAAGTGAGCCTGTACTTACTTTATTGTTTTATCCAGATTTAATTGTAAACTCAGAGTTTGCCATACCAGGTGAGTACTCAGGCTCCAGGGCTGCTGCTTGGCTGCTTCTTGCTTTCTCCTTCTGGCCCCATGAATTCTGCATTTCTGGCCGCACAGGCTGGACAGAAAGCTTTCAAAAACAGAGAAAAAGGCAATCCACATGATCCCAGCACTTTGGAGAGATAGGAGGGTTTAATCCTCATGGACAAAGTGAGAAAGAGAGAGGAGTTCTCATATTTGGTGCAGATCTTCAGGCTGAATTTTGGGGAACAGTTGGTCCCAGGCATCCTGAATACACTCTGCAAGAACAGTCATTTCTCTGTAACAAGGAGTATCTTAAAAAGAAATTTTTCGGTGTCCAGACTCAGCATATAGAGTGCCCCAGCTACACCACACAAATTTAAGACTGTCCTACATAGATCTGTTTTTGACAGTGGGGAAAGGACTATCCCTCTCTTCCTCTCTGCTTCCTAATACATTGCTTTGCAGCCCAGTACGTGTAATATTTTGCCACTACAAGTAAAAGGTCAAGGGTTTTCTGTTGACCTGACAATGCAGGGATTAAAAACATGGCTGGACTTGTTTTGGCCTGAACTGGCTTAAGCTTGTTTTTGCTGTGATAGCCATTGCGTAGCAATCAGCTAACGCCTGCATTTGCTTTAGTTTTTGGTGATAACAAGTAGTTTTTCTCTGTTGACTGACCTGTCTGTGTCTCCAGACTGAAGCATAGCATGGAAGAGGGACAGTTCCCATTCTCGTCCTCCCACCACCCATGGTGCTGATAGGTTTTGTCTGATCACAACGTGCACTGCATCACGGAGCTAACTATCTCTTTGACAGGATTTTTTCTTTTCCAGCTACAAACAGCTTAAATATTATTGCTGGTTATGGCTTTGGTCTGAAAGAAAGGGTGATGTTCAAGCATAGCTCTCTCCCTGGTTGTCGCCATCACTTTTCCCATCCTAGGAATCTAACCCCAGTTATAAGTTTTCCTACAAGATTCATAAATCCTGCAGGCTACAGTTTCATCCCCTTGTGTAATATTCTTTGCAGTCTTTTTTATTCCGAAAACACTGATTTGAGCAGTAGGCCTTTACACAACTTCAAAATATGTTTGTTCCTAGTATTTCAGAAGAACTTGTATTTTTCTTATGCTAGGAATAATTGCTCAAAAAAAAAAGAGAAAAACCACTGTCAGAAAGCCAAAAAACTTTGCTAGTTATTCTTTGAATATAACCCCCACCCCAAATTATTCACACAGTTCTATTTCTAGACAGAATTTTAAAGCCTTGACTACTTCAAAAGAAGAATACTGCAAATTTCTGCTAATAGGTTATCTCCATGAAAGGGAAGAGACTGGTAATGAGTAACCTTTTTATTTTGCTTCAGAACATTTTAATTGTGTTCCAATTACTTCAACATATTTATTATACTTCCAGTATGTATTTGTACAGTATGCAGGCAAATGATTTTCCAAAGCCTTATACAATATAGTGAGTCATAAATGATTGCTGTTCCCACTCCCCCCGATTGAGCGTGAGTCACAAAGTGGTAAAGTCTGTCTCCCTATAGCTCTGAGTGAAATCCACCTGATTTCAGACAGTCGCTACAAAGCTCTGACAGCTGAGTGGCATGCGGAGATCCCTCAGCTGCATGGTGCATGTCTGCCTACACATCTCTTACCTGCTGTGAAAAAGGGGCATATTGCAGCCTTTTGGGGCATGCCATGTCGCAGCCATTTGCTGATCCCAGCACGTCCCACAGCCATGATGGGGAGGCTCTGGCTGCGGCTGTGCTCCAGCTGTGCACTCTGTCCCTGGGTTCTGGGGGTGGATTTCCTAACCGCTCTTCATCTAACACTGAAGTTTCCAAATTTTTGGGCTGTACACGGAGACAGATTCCAGTTTGACTCAGTATCTCCACATGTCAGTCATCCCCTCAGCTGCGTCAGTGTGGTGGCAGCAGCCACCGAGTGGGTTTTGGCAAGTTGCTTATAGCTGTGCACACACAAAGCCTCTGCTCTCCGCAAACACATGCAACGTGAAAAGTCGTCCCTTGAAATCAGATGCCTCAAGGTGGGTGGGATTTGTTTCCTTCCATCCACGGAAAATTAAAGCTATTTTCTTTCCACAAAGGAAGAACGTATACTGTGATTTGGTAGTGTAAAGAAAAATACACCTTTGAATGCTTATTCCAGAATCCTTTTTAACCAGGCCACAAAATTGTCTTCAGGCATACGGGACTAATAAGTCATTATCTTCTGTTGATAGAGTTTACCAAAGTATTCTCAAAGAAACTGTTTCATCTCTTAATGTACTCAATACATGTTATTGTCAATAATCAACTATTTGATCACAGCTATTCCTGCCTGAAGTTTCAAGGGTGCAGATTTATCATTATTCATTTTTGCTGATATATATGAATGGCAAGTTCTTCTTAATTTTGATATCCAAACATCTCCATAAGACAGGCTTAATAGATGATCTTTTTTCCACTGATTTTGGTGAATATTGCGTTTCAGAAGCTGATTGATGAGCTCTTTAAACAAATGAAGGATCAGGCAGGGTAGCAAAATTTATCTTTTAAAATGCTTTGTAATGTACCTCTAAATAATTTTCTTCCTACATTTTAGCTTTCTGACTTGCATCCCTTAATAATTTTAACAAAGAAATGCCAATCGGGGATGTATTCTTCTAAACAGATAGGATAGCAAATAACCTTTTCCATTAAGAACTTCATAGTGTTATACAAATATTTTGACATTTCTATAATTTTCTTCAGATGAATAGTTGCACTGGTTTCAGCACACTCTTCATGCACTTCAAATGGGATTTAGGTCACTTATTTTTGATCATTTTAATGTTACATGTCTGGTCTAAGCAATTTTCCTAGGTTCCCCCTACAGTCAGTGAAGAGAGATATTTGCCTCCAGAGGGGTGATTCATACCTCCTGTCTTAGACTTCTGCCTCTGTCAGCTGACAACAGAAATGTAGCCTAGACAACTGTAGAACAGATTCTAATCTCTTACATTAGGTGAGATCAATCCTATTCTTGGCCGTCTTTGTGCATGCAGATTTTCAGGATGGGAGTTAAATTGTTTAAACACCTAAAGTAATTGTGGGGGCTGATGGACTAATTGATCATCCTGAGTGAGCTCTCGAGGCAAGTGCAGGGCAG